>VDFB02151767.1:0-14667 GCA_007258455.2 Sequoia sempervirens | reverse complement strand
AAATAATCCTCAAATCTTCAATAATTCGTTAAAGCCCTTTAACATGTTATTCTTGGGCCTTAGAGGTATTATTTCAACCTCTTTAACAAATTGGAGGATTACAAATTTTAAATATTTGGGTGAAAATTTAAAAATAAGAGATTTTGGTTTTCGGCTTTTATCAAAACCAACTGATGTCAATATAATTTTACAGCCATTAATTTATTTTAAGCCTCCTTAACTATCACGTAATAGGCTTCTAAAATTTTAAAAGGATTAAAATACTCATTTATAGGGATTATTATATTTAGGAAAATTAAACCTTATTTAAATATTTATGTATACAAAGGGATTTTCCTTTTCATGAAGAGTGGGAAGGAAAGAGGATTTTAAGGTATGGATTAAGGGATCAAATCCCACTAAATCCTCTTTACTATTATTTTTAAATTTTATTTTTTTAAACCATACATTTTTTTTTCTTCTAATAATTATGGTTTAATCCTTATTTATGCCAACTCACTACTCCTGCCACGTCACATGCCATGTGTCCCACCAAGTGTCAAGTTTTGGTGATGCCACGTCATCATTTTGACCAAAACTTTGACTGCCCATAATTCCTTCATATGGACTCCAATTTGCGTGAAATGAATGTCGTTGGAAAGATCTTGATGAGCTCTTCGAATTGATTTCAACTTTGACCACGTTTGATGATGTTGAATTTTGACCCTTTTTTTATTTGACCTGGTCCCTGAGTTGACCAAGGTTTGACCGAGCATATCTTGGGCTCTATAGCTCCGTTTGACTCCATTCGAGTTGTGTTGGAGTTAGAATTTCGGCCCAACCTAGTGATGTCAATTCTAGAGACAAATGAGAAACTTCAAATTTTGATGAAGATCCTCCAGATCATGTGGTACCTTGTCCAATGAAACCTTGGCAATTTTTCTTTGCAATAGAATACTTTCACCTTGTAGCCTTTCCATTTTGCTTTCATTCATCTTATAAAAAGCATTAGAAAAATTCTCAAACGAATCAAAGTGCAAAGGATTCAATGTCAGGCCTGAACCAACCTCCTCTACACATGTGTTATGTTCATTTTCAACTGGGAACACACTATAAACAACAACCACCTTTTGCTCCACATGTGATTTCTCTAATTTGGTGGCATGAAAGGGACTGCAAGAACCCTCAACTACTGAAGTAGGATCACTAAGTTCATTATGAGGTGTTACAAACTACTTTTGACTATGAATTGGTTGTTGTATTGAAGGAGCTCTCCTAAAACTTGGAATTTTGATTGGTTTGGAATCTACAACCCCTTGCTAAAAATCAATCTTTTGCTGCTCTAATCAGTAATACTTACAGCTAAATACATAGTGGATTTATACCTTTAATCTTCTCCATGATCAATGGGATGGTCTGAAACTATACTAGGCTATACCTGATTACTTTCCTCAACTTGCAAAGGATGTAGACTTATGAAATTTAAAATTTCAAGCTGAAAAGGATGATTTGCATAATCAAGAGGCTCCTTTTGCTTAAAATCTAGAATGACATACTAACCTCATCTTGCAAGGGCTGATCTAGAATGATAGGAGTAGTTTGGACCTCATGATTTTGTGTTCAAGCAAATAAAAACTTTATTTTCTTCTCTTTTGTTGCTAACTCCCTCTCGAGCTTTTCTTCAAACTATATCCTTTGCGTTTCCAATTCCTGTTCAAGAAGGTAGGCCTAATAGTCTAACTTTTGTTGCTGCAAATCAAGTTCTTGCTGCCTCCTAAACTCTTCCATTTTCTTTGTGATGTTTAATAATATGTCTTTGGTTTCATTCACACTATTCTTCATATCTTTAACCTCCAAATCTTGGAGGTGATCAAGGGAGTATTTAAATTGATTTGACATTAGAGGTGTTTCTTGAGGATGATTTTGGACATATAAATGTTGATATGAAGGTTGAGTAGGGATGGGTGGGAGGTAAGCATGTTGAGCATGCTGATATAGTGCTATTGCATGGCTATTTGGGATAAAACTATCAACATGACTAGCCTGATATGGCTGATAAGGGTGTGGATAGGTAGGATTTTCATGAAATGGAGGTGGAAACATCCTCTTTTCATAAAAAATTGACATGTTAAAGAATTTGAAACTTGGAAAACCTCTTGAAATCAAGGTGAATCAGATTTCTTTTGCAAAGACCAAACATACCAACACTTTATCTACCTGAAACTAGTAGATTGTGCTTAGAGTTGCTAGGTATAAATTGTAACCTCTAAAAGGTAAAAAGCGTGATTGTTTATACCAGAACAAAAACTTGCAACTTGAACTATTTATCTAAAGTGAACATCAGGGTCTGACTAAGTATGCCAAAAACTAGTATCATGAGGGATTGCACCCGAATGCAAAACTGTAAAGCTCAACAATCCCGTGTAACATGGAAACACTTTTGAGCCTATGGGTTGCTCATAACGAAAGTGAATCTCCAGATTATGGGTTGGTTCCCCTTTTGATCTCCTAGAATCTAATGACTTGTGTGGGAAAAGAGAGAAATATTAATATATGAAGCTAAAGGTAACTTGAATGGTAAATTATTTCTAGGAGGTGATGCACTGAAAAAATTCTACTATGCGGACTTTCTCATAACTAATATTCTCATAAATCTGTTAGCATAACTCAATTTGAGCACCTTGAACACACAAATAATTGATTAGAAGGTTTTTTTAACCTTTTCTTACTAAATAAAATAAGGTTTTCACAAATTAAGAGAAAAGATAAACTTATGAGCACAATCAATGACCTATGACAAACTGCTATTGTGTACATGCATTAGTAAATGAGATAGAAATTTGAAGGTTTATGATATTGAAACACATCAAACTTGCATCAAATCATTTAGACAATACAAAACACTAGAAATTGTGAAGGTAAACTCTATCTCTACTGAATACTCTGAAGGAAAACTCTACAAAAGCTAAACAATATGCTAAAAAAAATGTATTGCTATATATTAATCAACTGTAAAAGAGTTACAAGATAATCTCCTTGCAGAATGCAAAGGCGAAAAACAAGAACTTTGGAAAAGGACTAAGTCTTTTCCAATATATACAAAAGGTGATAACTCCAAGGCACCAAGAGGTGAAACAGAAAGCCAACTGAAAGTGTAAAATATCTTTGAAACCCTTCTCACGAGCAAAGAAGAAAAGCCTCGAAAAAAGGGCCCACAACTGAAGTAAATTGAACTCCAAATGTTGCAAACTCCTCCCCTCAATGCGCATGATCAAAAGACCCTCAAAACTAATGTGAAACTAAGATATGTCTCAAAAATATCCATGAATAATGGCCATACTTCAAACACCTCTCGTTGACTTCAATCCCGTTTCACTTATATTTCTTGCATGAATTTTGGAAAAAAGTAATTGTTTAATTAAATATTAAAGATAATCAATATGATTATTTTAATATTTATCATGTGATTGTTCTCCTTTTTACACATTATATGTTAAATATTAAGGTAATATTACCTTTAATATTTAATTAAATTTTTATTTTTTTGTCAAAAATTATGTAAAAAATACAAGTGAAGACTCCTTCATTTCAAAATCAATGATAATTTTGAAATATGACTTTACAAACTCACAGGATTTTTAGATCATTAGTTTGATTTACTTAATAATTCAAGACCATGGGGTGATAATGTGAAATTATTTTCATTTAAAACATAGTAAAAAATTTGACCAAAAAGATTAGGGCATTGAAACAAAAGTATAGAAACCCTAATCATTTCTCATTATTCACCACAGACTTTCTTGTATGCCACCATGCTTCTGGTAGAGATTTGATAGCTTGAACCTATTCACCATTCTTCTGCTATTTTTGAAGATCTTTTTCAAAGATTTCTACATGAAATCTTTGGGTGCATCCTCCTCTATCACAAATCTAGTAACTGTTGTCCATTTTCTAGAGCTTTTCAAGCCTTCTTCGCCGCAGCTATGAGTAATTTTCTGATGTATTTTGTCTCCTTTCCCATTTGTTGGTGCCTTTCCTCCATCTGGTGCCACCATGAGATGGAGTTGGGATTGGCTTTGGAGTCTTCAGAAGGTGGGTTGGACTATATTTTCTCCCAAAAAGCAAATGAAG
The DNA here is from genome assembly GCA_007258455.2 of Sequoia sempervirens. Classification (NCBI taxonomy): domain Eukaryota; kingdom Viridiplantae; phylum Streptophyta; class Pinopsida; order Cupressales; family Cupressaceae; genus Sequoia; species Sequoia sempervirens. Next base: position 10,557 of record VDFB02151767.1, on the reverse strand, counting down.
GTGAGTTTACAGCCTTCGAATCTTGCACTTGTCATTTATTTTTCTATTGGTAAAAGCTCGATTTGAGCTCAAAAAGTTGCAAGAATGAATGTATATTCCTATATCTCCATGCATTTGTTTTCAAAAACCTCAATATGCCATATTCTATGCCCATGGATTGAGGAATTCTCTCATGGGTAATTGCATATTGAATGGGCTAGAGGGTTTTTCCTTTATTTCTAATAGAAAAATATTAGTGTTGCTTTTCTAGCTCTACTTATGAAATACTTCCATGCTTTTCCTGAATGAATGACAGCGACTATGAGTAATGTTGGGTTTTTTTTTTTCACTACATGTAAACTCTTTTTCTTAAGAAGAAAGGTCTCGAACCTACAGTGGAATGAGGGTTTCAAAACCTCATTTGTACAAAGGCCTTGTCTTTGCTCTATCTGGACATTCTCTTAATTGCATTTCATTGCATAAAAACTTGCAAACAAAACTCATTCTAAATTTGCACAAAAAATGAATTTCTAGCTTTCTCCTTTCATTCTATAGCAGCACCTTGATAATGGTATCTATGGGTTTATGTACTTCACATTCCAAGATCTTCATTTGTTTTATATATCTTGCAAAAAATAGAAAGGTCTCAAACCCTTTATAGCATATGGCATTCAATGATAATATAATTTTGACGACTTCTCCGCAAGTAACCTTAAGGAAAGAGACTCTGGAAACTATGAAAAAGGCATTGGCTTTGTTATCTCCATTTGGCATTAAACTTGTATGAACTGTTTGTACCTACACATTGAAGCTTGTCTCATTATTTATCCTTTATAATTATGACAGTCCTCTATCGATGTCCATCTCTTGTAAGATGATGATTTCCTTTAAGGTGGAATGTGCTTAACATAATGTATCTCATGGTATTATTGAATGAATCTTCATCCCTATCCCTCTCAAGGACTAAGAGGGTAGCATGCTGGGCTCAACCCTTGTGGGAGCCCATTTTTCTCCACATGTTGAAATGTTAAACATGATGAATCAACAATGAAACATGTACCTGTACCTGCATATTAAACAAACATGTTAGATAAAATAGATACATCTCTTGATGATTTGCTTTGGATATCTTGGATATAGCTATTCATTTTGCTTTTCCCTGACCAATTATAAGGTAGCAACTTGTATTTCCTTGATTAGATATGTATAGAATAATGAATGGAACCCTGAGCTCTAACATCAATATTATTTCACCCTTGCAGATTTCTTTCCTAGAGCTACACTTGGACAACTCAACAATGTTGGCACGGTCTTCAACAATGGGATTCATCATTCACCAGGCAATGACGAGACCCATTTCTAGTTTTATACATGTTTTTTCTTGTATTTACTTGCTATATTATATCTCTTCATATACAGTTACTCCCACGATTTGTGTGGGATTATAGAAAATTTCCTTTTAAATATATCAATTATTTCATATCATGCAATGACTTATGTATTTTCATTTGTGAATCACTTACATAATATGAAATAACCGAAGAATTTTTTTTTGAATCATATGTTTATAATCATGAAGAAATAACAATTTTTAAATACCTCATTCTTGAACTGCATTGTTTTATACTAAATAAACAACAAAAACATATTCGAAACAAAAACTGCATAAATTAGTTTAGCTTCAAAAAGATGTCCTTTGAATGTATACTTTCTTAATGAATCTTGATTTGTTGATTTATCTGGATTGTACAACAAATTTACTCAAATTGTTGCATGATTTTGATAAACCAATTTTAAAAATCTTCATCTAGAAAGCCGATGTTGATTGGAAGCTAAAAATTACTAACATTTTTGTAGACTATTGTCATGTGGGAGCCTTAAAACTCTCTGATGTCACCCTCACTAACAACTTAGGATTTTGGTGTAGTGGCAGTTGGTCTATGTCAATAAAATTGGCGACTCCACTAGGGAGGGTGCGACTCTCACTCTTGACACTCTTTCCGTCTCGTAGTCAACTATGTTTGTTGACCTCTCGACTGGGGAGTAACTCTTGTCATGTGGGATCCTCAACCCTCATCGATACCCCTTAAACCTCTCTGATGTCACCCTCACTAATAGCTTAGGATTTTGGTGTAGTGGCATTTGGTCTATGTTAATAGGACTAGTCCTTATTATAAGCTTCCCAAAAAGTATAATTTTATATATATTTAATTTTATTATTATATTTTTTTTTTTTGTGAAAGTAGGTTTTTCACTGAAAATCAAGCTCTATGTTCTATACATATGGAAAAGTAGTATACTATAAAAAAAAATCCTTAAAAACATCTATACACTTTATATTGATGTCCTTGATCCAACAAACAATGTAAAAATAAAATTTGATTGTATACAAAAAAAAAAATGTGTTAGCAATTAAACCTATGTCTAAATTGTAACTAGTTTGACTTCAAAACTTAATTAAGAAATCAACATTCAATAAAACACTATGAAACCAATTGCATGTACTAGATATCATAGTTACAAATCTAAACTCAAAAAAATAGAATTTTATCCTTCATAGAAAAAAAAATTTATGTGTTAAAAGCACATTGCTCTTTAAAATTGGTAGTTTACCTAAAACTAGTTTTTGAAGGAGATGGAAAAATAAATGCAATTTGATTCTAAAATTTTAAAAAATGATATATTTAGAATCTATAGACAAAATGTCACAAATCACTACTTTGCATCATCTTCAAATTACTCATGGCTTAGTAGCTACAGGTACCCAAAAGTGAAGATTTAGTTTTAAAAAATTAGTTCAATGTCAAGTTTGGCCAAAAAGTGTAAACCACTATTGTGGGATCATCCCTATTCATGGATTTTGTACAGTGTGGTCAATTAAGGTCCATGGTAAACTATTTAATTTATCTATAATTAACCTAATATGGCCTTAGTTAGTAGAAGAAAAAGGTGAAGAGTAGACTCTCACTCCTATGAAATTATCATAAATTTTCTTCTCTTTATGGCTAAGCCTTGCCTCTTTATCTAGGATAGTCATGTTCTTGAGTCTTCAATTTTTACTGTTAGTTCTCAATGAGAAGGACTATGATTTTGAAAACTAAAACCACTTATCACCTACTATGGCTCATCCACTATCATTAATGACAATGCTGCTACATATCCTCTACGATGATTTAGTGGATATAATGGTGGGTTCATGATCTCTATTAATGATATTTATATGAATCTATAACCCTTGTGCCATTTCCTACTTATAATATACCATATCAAATGTTATTTCATCATCATATATGAGTTCTTGTGTAGTTTATGATAGTCTTGAAATATTTCCAATAATAAAAGGTGAATACTAATGTCTCATATTTATTTATGGCTCTAAGGGCACAACTTGCTAAAGGAAAAGATACCTAAGGATCTCAATCATAATGGAACCACTATATTTGTTGTGGTAATCCCATAATAGTGCCATGAATATCTAATCCTCTTCACTTTTTTTATATTCTCATATATCTATATCTGGAATCCATGTAATGTTATTTAATGTATATTTGTCAAAAATGGTCCTTAATCCAAATAATTTCATTCTCTCTCCTTCTTATTTGAATAGTGTGCCAAAGATTTGATATAAGTCTATTAGTTACTACATCAACATGCACACTTAGGTGATGATGCATATTGATATGCTCATATTCCTAAAACATTAAAAGTCTTGTTGCCCATAATTTTTTCCCTCTAGTATTAGTAAAATTGGGTAAATGATCATAGAGATGAACTAGTTCAATTTATTTTATCTCATGAATAGATCATACTACACTATTCCATATCTTGGATAAGATAGAAATGGAAGAAATCCAACCATTTTGAAGAATCCATATATAAAAGGAACACCAAAGACATTTTGTTTCCTTGGACATTGTGCCAATAAGGATATCTAGTAGTGGCACACCCATCATACATGTTCCACCCTCCCAATGGTAGAATACTAGTATAATTATTTTTCTTATTGTTATGTTGTGTAATGCTAATTAGTGACAACATATCTTGCCCAAAGTAGTATTCTCACGATTCCCTACACATCCTTACTTGTGTGATTTCCATCTCTCCTAGGTGAAGGTTGAAGGTGTTAGTGTTAGAGTCTCATCTCTTTGTGAGTGCTGTAAGAATCCAACATCATTGAGACTTTTTTTTTTAGTTCAAGTAATTTATACTTGGTCGAATTTTCTCGCCCTACTCCTTTTATTTTTTAGAAGGTAATTTGAAAATAAATTTTAGTTATACTCACTTTTAAATTCTTAAAAATGCTTATTTTAAGAAATCCCCCCTCAAAAAAAGATATAAAATCTTGGCGAATCTTTCATTTTTTGGAAAAAAAATTGATTTCTATTAGCGAATCTTTTACGTCACTCAAATAATTTTATTGGTGAATTTTTTTGTCACTTAAATTTTATAGAAAATCTTTACAAATCTTGGAAGATAATAGGAAAATACATTAATTATGATAGTGAATCCTTTTATTTTAAAAATAATAATTCTTATGGAAAAGTAGGATCGTGAGGGTGGAAATGATCAATGAGTTTAAGGGGTAGACTCTATTGTATTTAGTTGCCACCAATGATTTAAAATATAATCTCATTACCCTTGTTATATTATGTGAAGTAAAATGTGCTTGCAATCTATAATTCTCATGGGACTTGAAATTGCTTTTGGTTCATTGATTTCCATTGAAATCAACAATCCAAAAGCAATTTCGGGCCCTATGAGCATTATAGATCATGGGTACTTTGTACCTCATGAAATACAATGAGTTCCATTAGATTATATTTTAAATCAATTGTGGAAACTAAATATTGGAAATGTGCCCCCTGAAGAAACTAATAATTATGATATACTATAGGTGAATTAATTTAAATTTCTACTAGAACTAATAAAATCTCTAGGTGAATCTAATCTAATCATGTATTAAATACTGTGGCAAATTTTTGACTTAATTTTTTAAAAAATAAATTCTTTGTTGATTTAAATAAAACTAAAATAATTTTTTTTTTAAAATGTGGTGATTCAAATCATGTTACAACTTAAACTATTTGTCAAATTTTGATTCCCAAGTTTCAACTATTAGCCAATTGACGAATATTCACCACTAAAAGAATCACTAACTCATTAAAGCTTTTTTCTTCTATTCTTGTAGGTCATCAAGATGGAGTACTCATGATGAGGAGATTACACAAAATCAATACTCATGATATATACACATTAAGCAAATCTATATCCCATGTCTAGAAAATATTTAATTTTCATGTTGATTGTTTGATTTTATTTTGATTTGCATTCTTAGAGTACATGACATGCAAGTTAGTGTGGGGATGAAATATAATGATGAAAATTGCATGCCCATGCCATTTTCCTTTATGTGTTGGGCCTATGATAACTAGGTTGTTCTTTATGCATCAACTAGTGTATAAAATGATTTATTCCACATCAAAGTTGGAAAATGATGTAGTCCTATCCCAATCCTATTACTACTCATCTCCAAAAATTGTTTCATTCCCAAATCCCCCTTTCTTCATTTGTTATAATATTATTTATAATATATACTATCAATTCTAACTCATATTTAATTTGACTCATTATTTAATTAAATTAAATATTTATGTAAGTGAAGTTTTTTCTTGCAAGTATATTTGAAACTAGGCCTAAAATTTGATGGGTTTGTGAACCATTTTTAATTCTAGACTGTATTTTAAAATATTTAAATTTATTAGACCATATAATTTGAATTATATATTATTAATATAACCACATATATAATACTTTAGATTATTAATAAAATGTTAAAAAAAATTATAAGAAAATATAATATAATATGCTAATTTATAATATATATCATTTTATAATATTTATTATAGAAATATATACTAATTTAAATTATTTTTAAAGATAGAATATATATAATATTTAATTCTTAGAATGTTTTTAACTCTCTAAATATAAGATTACTTTGAATATATTGATTTTTAAGTATATCAATTTAAAATTTTAATTTTAATTGTAATAGTAATTTTTTTTTTTTTCAAAATTTAAAATTAATCATTGTTATTCATTGCTTTATATTTTTACTTTTTCCTTTTTTCAAAAAATTTAGACTTAGTATTATTATAAATTTATAATTATGTAAAGATAATCAAAGAGGGTTTTTGGTAGGTTGTAACTTATAAGAACCATAGTTATATATAATTAAGTTATACTTCATGTGTTTACTTCTTTTACTCTTTGCAACCAACTTCTTGTGCTCACACTCTATTCTTGCATGCACATCCAAATATTAGTGCTCTATGAACTATTTGAAAAAAAATTATGCATACACAAAGTTCCCTTGTAGTCTATATCTCTATACTAAGCTTGCACGTGGCTCTTGTGTGAATAGCATGTGATAATGAGCAATTGTATTTATCCTCATTTATTCTGTTGTAGGAAGCTAGAACTCTTGAAGCAATCAAATTTGGTAGCTGAAAATAACTTCTTAGCAAACTTTGCACTCCATATTGGATTGGTTGGCACAAAAAATTGATTTCTAGCATTTATTGTCATTATGACCTTGATTATTAGAAGCCAACTATAGTTTTTTCTTTAAGTTGCATAGCTTCTTGCACATACATCACCATGAAAAATTTATTTGTCATCATCTCATCTCTACTCTTCTATTATACACTCATATTAAATTTAGGAATAAATGATTCTTATTCTCCATTCACTAGTCCACCACAACATTCTTATGCCATTTAATTTTTTCTTCATCTTTGTAACCATTAGCAACATCTTTATTTTTACATTTGAATCCATAACAATTTATGCATATGAATTTATCAACATTTACAACTTTACGTCTAAAACAAAATAAATTCATTTAAAAAAAACTTATTTTAAAAATCTTTGAAGATAAATATAGATTTTTTTAAATGAATACTGCATATCTAACTTTTATTAATTTCGACAAATACTTTTATTTTATTTTCTTACTATTTATATTTTTCCTGACACATCACCAAAAATCATTAAAAAAAATCATATGATAGACAAGAGTGGCAGTCAAATTTGAAACATGGTCGAGACAATAACACTTAAGTATTAAAACATAAAATACAGTTTTCAAGAAATAAAACAAAGGAGATCCATGGTAGATAAGCAATACAGTAAAGTAAGATATAACCATTTTTATTTTTTCCTTAAATTTAACTTTATTTTAGACTATTGTGAAGTCAATGCACCAAACAATTGACTACAAAGGAATTATTGCTATTTAAAATGTGGGAGCATGCAAATTCAAATCAATTAGAACCAATGAAAGAATTTTGTATTACTCATAAGTCAGTGCAGCCATGGAAGTTTCTGAGTTGCAGGTATGCCTAAATTATGTTGAAGAGTAAAACATAGAACATTAAGTAACTGCTATCAAATTTGGGTTCCATTTGACGTGACCAGCTGTACTTGTATTTCTTCTAGATACTTGACATCATCACTGACGTCCTTTTGAAGTTTAGTGATGTCATGTTTCTAGTTATTCTACTTTATATACAACTACCACACCAAAGAATACAAACTCAAGCTCCCCTCTACTCTCTCAGCTTTAAGTCAGCAGCATTTCATCTCTTAAAAAATGGTCTTATGATTTGCTGATTTTGGTGGGACGCGGCTAATCTCCCGACAAAACGCACCTATGTACATAAAAAAATGCATAAAAACATACATAACATGATGAGACGGGGTTGTGCGGGCCCGTTGGATGGGGGATAAAAGTGATGAAATTGGCAGACGGGAGCAAACATTACGATGACAGAAGTGAGGAGATAATACACCATCAGGTCGGTTTTCCTGCCCTTGGCGAGCCGATAAAATTGGGCCCTGTGGCTTGCATGAGAAGCTATCGTTTTTAGTGCTTTTTTCTAGTGCAGGAATTGGAGGTGGACTAATGTGTGTGTTTTCAAAAACTGTTGTGTTTCGAGAAAGAAGGCAAAAAACACTCTGTGTTGTGAGTGTTTTCAGTCTGCATATTGAAAGCTGAAGGTTGGAGTGCACATGGAGGAGTTGGAGGAGAAAACCAACCAAATCGAGGTGAGGGGTACTAACCAATTGGGTTGCAGAGGGTTTTACAACACTATGTGGGTTGCTTGTTTCTCAACACCTAGGGTTTTCCAACATGAATTTTTACAAAACAAAATGAATGTCTTAAAAAGCTTTTGTAATTTAGACAGTGTGAATGTATTGAAAGGCCCCTTCAAAATTTATAAGGACTTTTAATTTGAATAAAAATTGCATTTAAATTTTGCATGATTGAAAGAAAAAGTGCACAAAATAATTGTAATTTGAAAAACACAATGTGGGTTTTCAGTTATTTGAATTTGCATGTTTAAATGTAAAAGGTTGTCTCACGGTGGGTTGCTTGCTTTTTAACACCTAAGGTTTTGCAACATGAAATTTTACAAAATGGAATGAATTTCTTGAAAATATTTTGTAATTTAGACAATGTGAATGTATTGAAAGCTTCAAAATTTACAAGGACTCTTAATTTGAGTAAAAATTGCATTTAAATTTCACATTATTGAAAAAAAAGTGCACAAAATAATTGTAATTTGCAAAACACAATGTGGGTTTTCAGTGATTTGAATCTGCATGTTTAAATATAAAGGGTTGTCTCATGGTGGGTTGCTTGCTTCTTAACACCTAGGGTTTTGCAACATGAAACTTTACAAAACAAAATGAATGTCTTGACAAGATTTTGTAATTTAGACAGTGTGAACATATTGAAAGGCCCCTTCAAAATTTATAAGGGCTCTTAATTTGAGTAAAAATTGCATTTAAATTCTGCATGATTGAAAAAAAAAGTGCACAAAATAATTGTAATTTGGAAAACATAATGTGGGTTTTGAATTATTTGAATCTGCCTGTTTAAATGTAAAGGGTTGTCTCATCAGTGGGTTGCTTGTTTATCACTCTAGGGTTTTGCAACATGGAATTTTACAAAACAAAAAACAATGGCTTGAAAAAATTTGTAATTTAGGATGTGAATGCATTGAAAGACCCCTTCAAAATTTATAAGGACTCTTAATTTGAGTAAAAATTGTATTTAAAGAAAAGCATAAAATAATTGTACTTGCAAAACACAATGGGTTTTCAAATTATTTGAATCTGCATGTTTAAATATAAAGGGTTGTCTCACAGTGGGTTGCTTGCTTCTTAACACCTAGGGTTTTGCAACATGGAATTTTACAAAACAATATGAATGTCTTGAAAACCTTTTGTTGTTTAGACAACACGAATATAGTTTGCTTCTTAACACCTAGGGTTTTGCAACATGGAATTTTACAAAACAGTATGAATGTCTTGAAATTTTTTTGTTGTTTAGACAAAACGAATATAGTTTTCTTCTTAACACCTAGGGTTTTGCAACATGCAATTTTACAAAACAGTATGAATGTATTGAAAAGCTTTTGTTGTTTAGACATCATGAATGTAGTTTTCTTCTTAACAACTAGGGTTTTGCAACATGGAATTTTACAAAATAGTATGAATGTCTTGAAAACCTTTTGCTGTTTAGGCAACATGAATGCAATTTGCTTCTTAACACCTAGGGTTTTGCAACATGGAATTTTACAAAACAGTATGAATGTCTTGAAAACCTTTTGCGATTTAGACAACATGAATGTAGTTTGCTTCTTAACACAGGTAGGGTTTTGCAACATGAAATTTTACAAAATAGTATGAATGTCTTGAAAACCTTTTGTTGTTTAGATAGCACAAATGTAGTGAAAGACCCCTTTAAAATTTATAACCATTCTTAATTAGATTAAAAGTTGAATTTAAATTTCCCCATATAATTGAAAAAATGCACAAAATAATTACAAATTGGAAAACACAATGTGGGTTGTCAGTCATACGATTGTGGTTGTCAAGGCATCTTTATCTTTTATAAGTTATGCAACTACACCTTTGACTTTTGATCTATCGAAATGCTTTACACGATCATTATAGGTAAATTGAACATTTCCTAATTGAGCCTTGAGGTACTTGATATGAGCCTTCAACTTCTGAACTACTTCAGATTCTTGCAAACACTCATTTTGTAATGGGTCCATGTGCCCTTTTTCATAAGCAACACTTTCGATTGTTGTGTTTATTTTTTCAACTTTGTGTCTTTTGGATTGTGGATGTTTGTCAACAACATTAATTAAACTCCTTTTATTTTGATGATAAAATCTTCTTTTAATCTTTTAATTCCTTTTCCAAGTGGTTAATTGTAGTGTTTCTATTGTTTTACTTCAGTTTCAACACTTCCAACTATTGATTTTCCATCTGCAAGTTGACCAGCCACACATTTTTCCTCATCCCCACTGCTATTACCTGTTATCACTCCCTTGGTATTCCTTTTCATGAGCTTCTACCTTCTTTTTCATATCTTTTATTTTAAGCTTTGGAGTAGTTTCTCCCTCATCAACTTTGAGAGTGTATTTTTTATTAGAGAATGCAATTTTTTCTTGTTTGATAAGTTATTTACAAAACTTTTCTACCTTTTCACATAGGAAT
>VDFB02151765.1:0-29481 GCA_007258455.2 Sequoia sempervirens | reverse complement strand
TTCCCACATGTTCCTATCATTTAGAATTAATTACAAATGTCAATTTACATGTTCATTTCATCTAAATTTAATCTCTTTCTAATCCTAGTGTTGGGGAACACTTTCCAAGGACTTAGAAGATACATGAAATAATGTTTAGGATTGCAATTAAATGACATTTTATTCCCAACATTCTCCCACTTGACATTATACATTGCAATTATTCTAAACAAGGAATCATTATTATAAATCAAGTACAGGACTCAAGGCCAATGGCCCTCCTGCACCAACTAGTCAATTGATGCCAACTTCAAATGAAACCTACATAATCATGAAGCTCCAAGCAAATAATTAATACTCAAAAGCAACATAACTTATCTGTAGGAACTAGTTTCATAAGATAATCTGCAACATTAATCAAAGTGTCAACTTTCTCAATTAATACCTTCCCACTCTCAACCATTTATCGCACAAAGTGATACTGAACATCAACATGCTTAGTACGAGCATGATACATACATTTTTTGGCTAAACAAATAGCATTTTGACTATCACATTCAAGTTTAACTTACTTGCAATTAAAACCAATACCTTTCCCAAGTCTCTGTAACGAAACTGCCTCTTTGGAGGCATGTGAAACTGCCGAGTGTGTTGAACTTGCGTCCAACCAAGGTGTAGGCTTCTCAGTCTTTACTGTTGAAAAAGTTTTTCTTACAAGTAACCACTCCAACATATATCTCTTACCATAAGAGAACTCAAGCCTCACCTATTTCTCCAAGTATCCATGAGGACTTGTAACCAACCAATCCATGTCAAACTCTAAATGCAACATAGCACTATCATGAAGTAATCAAGCAAATGATTAATATACCCAATACATAAGAGAAATACACAAGATCAATGTCAAAGCTCCAATCATGAATCAAGAACATAAACATGACAACATGATCTAACCATCTCCTCTAAGGAGATCGCATGCATCATAACATACATAAACATCCCAGTCTCAAGAAAATGAGTACCATGCCAAACTCTAAATGTGTATCAAGAGTAAACCATGACATAATAGCAACCACTCTAAACCAAGAAAAAAAATATATCCCCAATCGCATGAAGATAACCTTACCAATGATGCATCCACGTCACTGCCAACAACTCCCATTGAACCATGGTACGAGCTACACATGGCATCATGACTACCATCCTCTTCATGAAGATCACTCTTTAACATCAAGCAAAGAGTCATCATTAACATTTTTACATGAAATGATCAATGCATGATTACCGTCATCCAAGGATTCCTTTGTAGAAGAATCAAAACTCTTTTTCTTGTTCTTACAATCCTTCTTCACATGTCCTTGTTTACCACAGTTCCAACACTTTACCTTACTTCGTCCTTCTGACTTACCTTTCCCTTCCTTGTCTCTCTTAGGTTCCTTTTTCTCAAGCCTACCTTTTACAGACAAGGCATCTTGGATTTTTGTTTTAGAATTCCCCCTCATCTCCTCTGAGTAGGAGAGTACAGGAAATTATATTGTCCATCTTCTGGATCTGCACCACTACCACCTGGAGATAGCGCAACAATTAGATTTTCCCAAGACTGGAAGAACAGTAACAAAATGCATTTATCTTCATCTTCTAGCTTTATACCTACAAATTCTAACTAACTTAGGAATCAAATTAAAGTATTCAAATTATTTATAAAATAAATCTTCCATCTTTCATTTTTAAAGAATACAACTATCTTTTAGAAGGCCAACTTATTAGTAAGACTTTTGGTTTGATACATATCACCTATTCTCTTCCACAGGTTATATGCAATAGTTTCTTCTGAAACATTCAAGAGAACAACATCATCAAGACATAATCTCATGGTCCCTTTTGCCTTCTTATCAAGCTTAGCCCAATCCTCATTTGACATTGTTGTAGGTGACTTTGTCTCATTACCAACAGCTAACCACTGATCTCTCTCTTCAAGGAGATCCTCCATTTTTAGTTTCCACATCTCATAATTAGATCCATTGAATCTTTCAATATATAAACAAGAATTAAAACTCATTGTAACAAACTTATTTTCTAAAATCAGCAATAACACAATAGTAAAAACTCCCACTACAACCAAAAAACCTTCAAACTTTTAAGAGAAAGGCATCCCAAACTCTACCCTAACCATTAGCTCTAATACCAAATGTTGAAAATGGAGGAAATTATGTAGCTTTAAAACTATTATATTGTAGATCTAATTAAGTGTTCTTTGTTACAAATTCTTTGTAGGTGATTATCTCTTTAGATTCATTTTACCATTTGTAGAAATGGACAAAAGATTGTAGAAGAATAAGACCAAAAGATAGAAGTGACATAGCATATACCGTGGAGAAACCCTTTCGGGAAAAAACTCCACCACCAGAATCAATAGTGCTTGTATTATTTAACCTTAGAAAAAGATTACAATAATTCTTTATCAATCCTTTCTTGAGATGCTTCTTTTGCCTTCAACAATTCTTCTTCACAACCTGCAATAAAATCTGATCGAACTCTCAACTTGCTGCAATTTATAGACAATAATGAGGAGTTTACAATTACAAAGCACAAAGCTTATCTCACAAAACCTATGCCTATTCTTTGCAAGTAGAGTTCTTCCATGAAAAACAATGTCAAACCAAGTCCATCAAATTGGGCATCCAAAACTGAAGTCCTAACTCAATGTTGATTTTGAAGATATCTTGTAAGCTTCTCCTCAAAGTTGGCACCCAAGAATGGGCCCACTTAACTCATCCTTATAAAATATCTTATCATGCAAAAGTGTTAACTCCAAGATGCCAACTTGGGCGCCCAAGGTGGGTCCAAGTCAATCTCTATTAACTGAAATGTATCTCTCCACCATTCATGCAAATATCATGCATGCTTGATCACCCCCACTTAACTGAATGTATCACTTGTTATCTGTCATGCAACTCAAGTCATTAGTCATGCATTCCAATTCAACTGAAGTTAACTAGCTTTCAACTGAAACTAACTACATGCAACTGAAGATAAATGAACCATAAATGAACCGAATTAAACTCCATGCATGTAAAAATCAATCCCTAACTTCTAGGATCTTTAGATGCATACAAAAGTGTTGTCTTTTCTCCAAAAAGTTAACTTAACTCAAGGTGAGTTCCACCTTCCATGGGCGCCCCATGCCTCCCAAATGATTAATTATATGTTTATTTATCAGACTTAATTAAACTTAAATAGCGATTATAATGGCGAAGAAGATTTAGTATATATTCAAATGATGACAATTGACTTGCAACCAAAATAAAATTCTACAACATATAGAGTTTTCATATTTTGGGGCCATTTGCAGCCAACTTCCCTATCTCTTTGGCGTGGTTTAACTCATTGAAATAGTCTTCTATTTGTAGTCTACACACAAGCAAGGTTGACTTGGTCATAGCTTATTCCATTGCTAGGGAAAGATGAATCGACTCCCCTTTTATAACATTCTATTCTTGTTTTGACTTGGTACATTTCATGTTGTTGGCTTTTTCTATTATCATGCATTTAAAATACTTTATGAAGCAAGTTCACATATTTCCATCGCTTTATACATAGGCTAAAGGTGTTCTACATTTGAATAATTTGTTGTTGTAAAAATAGTGATGCATTTCAATAGTATCAACTATGGTTTATCTCCCTTATTGACCTTAATGTTTGCACATTACTTGCGTATGGTTTGGCCTTTAATGTTTTACATAACATATGTATTAATTGGCCCATAATACTTTGTGTAGCAGATATACAAATCAGCCTCTATAAAACACTATATATATATACATATATGTGTGTCAATAAATAACATTAATGCTCTCTCTCTCACACACACACACATATATATGTATGTATCCATATGTATATATATACCAATATACATACATATATATTCCATGTCAATCAAGTATATATACATTTGATATACAAATGAATATGATCAAGTTAACATTCATATAATAATAATATTGACTGTATATATATATATTCCTCTATGTACATGTATACGTACGTATACATATGTTGATACATCTGTATGGGCATTTCCATTTGTCCAACATACGTATGTATCGACAGATGTATACATGTAGATATATGTATATATCTTATATATATACACATTCGATTACACAATCAAGTACATACATAATTAAAATCTTATTGATAGGAGATATACATGCGATGTATCTATACATATATACATACATGTCATTTGTCCGTTTGATAGCATCATGCTCATAAGCAACCCATTCATAAGCATGCATAGGTACATCTACCTATGTACTCTCATGTACATGTTCCTCCATGCATATGGTCTATCATTTGACATGCATATACATACATTCCACATGTGTTCCCCTCATCAATTAAAGCATAGTAATATAAGGAATAACTCATAAGCTCTAAATAGATAAAAATCATCCAAGCATGTATTCAATAGTAAACATGACCCTTACTAATGCAAATATTTCATACTAAGGATGACTTACCAATTCCCAACATAATAACTTGACTCAACCATTCTACTGTGAGTGTGTGTATAATCTCAGTTAGGTTACATTACTGGTTACCCAACCAAGTTCTTCTCCTGAGTGATACTTCCCCTCGCACCTAGAGGATTGAACATATACCTGCATCCAACTAACACATTCCCATGGTATTCAACTATTCAACAAAATATGCTTTCACATAATATTTCTCCATAGTTAGAATATCCAATTCAATAACCATCCATTTCACATATATTCATTCCATCACATAACATCAAATGAAATAGCATTCATTCATAATTCATTGATAACAAAGTGCAAGCACACATATTCTCAATCATAATTCAAAGTACATTCACACATGCACTATTTACCCTAGGACAATAATAGTAAATAGGTAATTACACGATTGGGGTGTAACAATGTCCACTAAAGTTATCCCACCAACCACTTGGCAAGTCCTTGCCATTGTCCAAGTTCCCACCTATCATTAACAATTGTTTCATCCTCCTCTTGAACCTACTATATTTGATTTTGGTAAGATATAGACAAAGATATAGCAAGTTGAAGTCGAGAGAATTTTCCTTTGTCACAAGGGGCCTATGAGCAACAAAAAATTGAAATAAAAAATGGAGATTAAAACCTCAAAGACTAAAATCAATTTCAATCCTAACTATAACTTCATGATAAAGCAAGAAATTAAAACATAAATAAAATAAACATGTTTTACATAATAGTTCTTGTTACACCTTGCACCCAAAAGGTAGATATGCTTCAAAATGATAGAATATGGATATGTGGATACTTAATCTGGTAGCATAATGTAATGTTCCCCCTCTCACATGTGAACAATTATTTGGCCATTACCTCATTTTCCAAAGTTTCTTGTAAGCCAATTGGCATTGGAAAAGGAAAAATAATTTAAATAATTAAGTTAACTTGTCAAAAAGTTACATTTTTAATATTTTAAATGACAACTTACATTTAATTATTAAAAAATGTGTTTTACGTGTGCAAATAAAGTGTCACTAAACTTAAGGTGATGAAAAGTGGTTGTAAGGATACTTTATATTATTTTACTAAGGAAAAAGAATTGAAAGCAAAAAAAACAACAAAAACATTTTCAAAAAAAATCAAAATCAATCTTTTTGGAAAAAGCAAAGGCACTCTTTTCTAAAAAAAACAATGAAAAAATTTAAATAAGTTAAATGAAAAAGAAAAAAAAAGTGTTTTTTTTTAAAACAATGAAAAAAAAGGAAGGGTGGTCTTGAGAGGAACAATTACTATTTATTTCATTTTCTCTTGTGCTTTAAGCAAGAAAGTTCATATTTTTTGAGGATGAAACCCCTCTTGGAATACCAATTTTGAGAATGAAAACCCTCCTAGCTAGATTTGGTGATTTCATCCTAAATTCATAAATGTGTTGCAAAGTTGAGTTTGATTTCTACCTACCATTTCAGTGGAGATTTTTTGTGTGTTTGACATATTTTTTGTCTGTTTAATATATTGTTGTATATTGTATGGAGTTTGATGATTTACATGAGTTTTCTATGAGTTTGTACCTATTGTACTAACAACCATTATGCCATGTACCAAACGTGTAGCAATATAATATACCTCACAAGTTTGATCTACATCAATTATAAGAAGTAATAAGTGTGTTTTTCAATAGTGTTTCAATCCTAGTTGGAGTTGTGTGCATTTGAGTGTTGCCTATAGTTGTTTGGGGTATGTTTTCAAAATGTATTGGTATGATTTGACCAATTTAACAGTAGTATCAAAGTGTTAATAGACTTGCATCAACACCTTACATTATTTATAAGAGGTTTGCTTTAATTGGTTATGTGTTTAGCTATTATGGGAATGATATTCTATGCTTTTTGTGCATCTTTCAAGCCAATTTGTGTTGTTATAGAAACTTGATTTTATAATTAGAATATTATACCAACTTGTTTCAACAATGTACTTGTTACTTTGTTATATTGTAACGAATCTCATGTATTCTTGTAGACCCTAGATAGCAATACTATCAAAGGATCATATTTTGTATGCAATTCATATTGTAAGATTGACATTTTGTTGTACCTAAACCAAAATTTTTGCTTCACTAAGGCATTTTTTGTGGCTTTTAACGTTGAGTCTTAATCTTGTTAAAGTGATGCCGTAAGGTCGCTGGGTTTTTAAATATGGAGTTGCGTCGGTCATATTTTCCTCACATCAAGTGTTTAAAGAAAAGTGAAAATTTGAAGGAAAATCATCAAAATTTTCTATCTCTGGAGAGGGGAGCACATTTTCAAATGGGCGCCCTATCTTTTAGGGGTCCAGATCCTGTTTTTAGGGTTTGTCACCTCCAGCAGACATTTGTCCGGTATCACGTCAGCTTCGCGATGAGCTATCAAGCCTGTCAAACAGACCTGTTTTGAGCAAGTTGTGGCAGATACAGCGCAAAACAAGGCGAAAGCAAGAATTGGCTTAACACTGAGCAAAAGAGCACTTTTTCAAAAAGGCGCCTAAGCTTTTCAAGCCTTTAATGCCTCCTTTTTGATAGTTTCAGATATTCAATGTGTCTGTGTTACGTTCAGCTTTCCGTTTCCTGTCTCCGTCAGATCATGTCTCAGTAGCTTGCAGTCAGAGTTTTTATGTTATTTTGGTCATTTCCAGAAATGGCTAAGTCTGGAATGAAAAGAGCAACTTTTGAAAAAGGCGCCCTTGTTTTTCACCTCTCAGATGATGTTTTCTGGGGAAATGTGCCTTTGCAGCTATCGTGCAGAATGAAGTCAGCTCCGCAGTGAACCTGTGATCCAGTCTTGAAAGTTGATAAATCAGAAGTTATGAAGGATTTATTTTTTCCCTTCGTACGAAATGCAGAAGTTGAAATTTGACTAAGTCTGAGAAAAAGTGCAGCTTTTGACAAAGGCACTTGGGTTTTTGAGCCTTCAGATGTCAGTTTTATGGTTTCAAGTCTCAAGATACCTTTTGATCAGTTTTTACTTAGCTCTGCAATGCACCTGTCAGCCAGCCAATCAGAGAAGTCAGTCAACCAGTGTCAGAGGATGAACAGAGGTCCCGGCAGAGGTTTTAGCTGAAATTTTCATGAAATTTGGCTAAGTCTGGAATTCGCCTTAAGAGCTCAAAGTTGGATTTTCGAAAGTGAGTTAAATGGACGCCTTAACTGGAGTTCTGACTGCAGTTAGACTAAACGATTTA
The DNA here is from genome assembly GCA_007258455.2 of Sequoia sempervirens. Lineage (NCBI taxonomy): Eukaryota > Viridiplantae > Streptophyta > Pinopsida > Cupressales > Cupressaceae > Sequoia > Sequoia sempervirens. Next base: position 21,769 of record VDFB02151765.1, on the reverse strand, counting down.
TGGGTTGTCATCTTCAGTTCATATGTTGGCATGTGGAGTGATCTTTCAGTTTGCATGTTGAGTTAACTAGTTTGCATGTTCAGTTAACTATCTTGCATGTTGAGTTAACTTGATTGCATGTTCACTTAACTGAAGATTATCAGTGAATGTCAACTGAAGTTCACATGCATGGCGAATTTGGTTGCAATTGTGAAGTTTTTGTGAAGATGGCTCTTCATTGAGTGTCAACTGAAGTTCAAAAGGGACGAATTGAATAATGAAGCATAATTTTTGTGAAGTATGGCACATGAGGTTGTTAACTTCAGTCATGAAAAGGGTCGCCATATTTAGTGTTTAAAATGATGAAGCATAATTTGTGAAGCTACGCCCTTTACAAGGAATGTTAACTTTAGTTTCAAAAGGGTCGCTATTTTTAGCATAAGTATGAAGTGGTGCGTTCTTTCTATGTTAACTAAAGTCATGAAAGGGTAGCTATTTTTAGAATATTCATTGCATGAAGATGGTGAATTCCTTAATGTCAACTTTAGTTATCAAAAGGGACGCCTTAGTTCAATTTTGTGAATCTAAAGCTAATTTGAAGGTGGCGAACTTGATAAAGATTGCTAACTGAAGTCAAAGCCGCATGAAGCTGTCAACTGAAGACTGGAAAGGGAAACCCTAATGCATGGCTCTTTAATTAGCATATTTGAGTTTTAGTTAACTGGAATGAGGTCCAATCAGAAGCCAAGCGCACTTTTCATGGATTCCTTGTCTTATGTGAATTTCATAAATGAAAATCAATATATTTTAGCAATGGCGTCCATTATTTCATCATCTTTAGCTTCGAAATATACATTCTTCTTGAGCGAGCAGCAAGTTAAAGGTGCTACAGGTGTCAGAATTCAGCGTTCTTCGTAGCAATGAATTCAGATTGTGCAGAGGAAGAAGATTCCAGACTTTGTTTTCACTTTGCATGCAGGTTTCATCAAGTTCCAAAAAAGAGATTGGCAAATTCTTCAGAAGCAGACAAGCAAAACTTTCTATCTTTTGTCTTATTTCTTCTATTTCTCATCTTAGGTACTTTCTTCGCATGTCAAAGAAAACAGAAAAATATTCAAAATCTGACCATCTGGGTTTGCATATTTCAGCATCAGCAGCAAAACCCACGTCTTAGATTTTTTTGAAAAAATCGCCTCGTAGCCTTCATTCTGAAGCTCTGTGCTTTTTTCTGAGAATTTATTTGCATGTGGGATAAAATCACATCTTTTTGAAAATCTCATCATTTGGGTTTGTTCAGAATTCTGTTGTGCACAAAACCCATGTTCCAGATTTTCTCAAGAAAAATTGCCCCGAGAAGCTCTAAAACACCTATAGTTCTCGACTGAAGAATCTTTACATGTCAAGCTAAACAATGTGTTTTCACAATTCTGACGTTGTGGGTTGTCTTAGAATTATTTTCCGGACAAAACCCATGTCTCAGAATTTTTGATGAAAATTATCCTCTGACAGGCTATTTTTAGCCTCACCAGGGGCCATTTTAGCTTTCCAGAGAAAGTTGTCAGAACATAGCCGTGTTCACAGTCAACGGGCAAGTTTTTCCAAAGGCGGTTCAACTAGACTGAATTCAAGACCAAATCGGTCTTAATTTAGGTTTTCATCAGAGCAACTGACAATGAAGCATTAGGCTGCAAAAGGAATATAGATTACTCCATTTACAGAGCCGCCAAAGTAACTCAAATCCCATGCCATTGTCTTCGTGAAAATGGTACCTACGCTGATCTCGAGGTTGTACAACCTGAGTTTCAGAAGCATGTTTATGATATCTTGATAGAAGTTCTGATCACATTTTCAATAATTTCAGCGAGTTTCAAGAAGGCGACTGAAAATGTTAAAGAATGTATGCATACAGTCAAGGAAAGTGACATAGAATTGAAGAGACAGATTATTATTTTTGGACAACATCAAAGTGTCAGAAGACAGAGAAATTGATGAGTTCTTGGTCAAAGTGTTAGACCGAGTTGACATGGAGTGATCTGCCAGTTGGAACCTACAGTTAGTTTCGAGGGTTGAGTCATGAGCAGCAGTTAACTCGACTTTCAGTCTTGAGTTTACTTGCTGACTTAACACATGCTTATCTCATTCTTGGAATTATCATCACAGGAGTTAGGGTTAGGGTTTCCAGTTAACTGAAGGTAGTGTCCAGTTAACTTTGCTTTAAATAAGGACGTGCATGCTTGCACATGGTCCATTTAGGTTATTTGTACCGTTAACTGATGGTAGCTTTTTAACGTATAGTTTACTTCATTAGGGTTTAATAATTAATCTTGCATGCATTTAGATTAGTTAACACAAGGTGATTTTAGGGTTCCCTACACCTTGATGTATATAAATAAGAGCTTATGCTCATTTGTAAATAACTTTTGCTTGAGAGAGAAATATATGCTGCGCCTACCTTGCCCTCAATATTGCTCTTTTGGTATTTGTTCATGTCTTCGCTATTATGATTAAGTGTTATGCCACATAGGGTTTCATGCAATTGTAATGGTGGATTCTTTATGTCTTGTGAATCTTTTATCATTTCAATCAAGTGTTATGCCACATAGGGTTTCATGAGATTGTGATGATAAAATTGTTTTGTGAAGTCTTTACTACTTTCAATCAAGTGTTATGCCACATAGGGTTCCATAAGATTGGCATGGTAAATTCCTCCCATAGTTAGATCTGTTTGAACATCTTTATCATTGAAGTCAATCGTTATGCCACATAGGGTTCCAAGAGATTGAGATGATAAATCTGTTTTGTGTTAATTTACCATTGTGATCAATCGTTATGCCACATAGGGTTTCAAGAAGTTACGGTGATAAATCTGTTTTGTGAATCTTTATCATTATAATTAAAGGTTATGCCACATAGGGTTTTGTGAGATTGTAATAATAAAGGCTGTTTTGTGAAGTTTTTACTATTTTGATCAAGTGTTATGCCACACAGGGTTTCATAAGATCATCTTGGTGAATTCTTAAATCTGTTTTGTGCCCAATAAACTTGTTTAGATTGAGATGATAGTTGCGCCACCTTGCCTTCAAGTAGAGAGTCTAAACTCGTTTATCGTCCAATAGTCAATCCCTGCTCCATTTCCTCATGCTCTATTTTCTTGAGGAAACTGGATAGATTTAAAGTAGTTAGCTTAGTTGTAGTTAATGATCTGCGAAACTAGAAAATCCTTAGTGCAACGTTCTTGGTTTTCTTAACCTTGTGCCTCTTCTAGCTGAGAACAAAAAGATAGGACTTAGATTACTTTTCTTTTCCATGCATTCCAGCACAACAAGGGAGCTTCCCCTCCTAATTTGAAGAGCACTCATTGCGTAGTGTACATAGATGTCCGTACAAACCTGCACTCCAGAGGTGTTAGATTTTACGCCAACAGTTTTCTGGTGCCCACCGTGGGGCACGAGGCAAGAAAACTTCAAGAAAAGCTAAACACTTTTATTTCACGGGAATGATCACACTCTGGCATCCGATTGCATGATCCACACAGAAGCAATGGATGATAACAACAATGCTGACAGGCGATGTCCACCCCCATTACCTTGGGGTAATAACATTGGACCTTTGGCTTTTGAGGTAAATCATGAGTTACCTAAAGGGTCAAGGAAGCGTTTTCCTCGGTTTCACGGCGATGGAACTCAACACCCGGAGGACCATTTTTCTGCATTCACAACGGCTTGTGCCGTCTTGCAAATAGAATATGAAGACATCGCGGTGCGTCTCTTTATCGAGACTCTTGCGGGAAATGCGGCCGATTGGTTCAATCACCTGGCGCCAGGCAGTATCACAAGTTGGGCAACTATGAGCGAGAAGTTTTTGGCGAGATTCAAGCCCGTTGAAGACAATCATATGTTGTTCGCCCAGCTCACAAATTCAAAGATGGAACACAAAGAACACGTGAGGGATTTTGTGGCAAGATTTAATTGTCTTGTTACAAGAGTTTCTTTTACATTTGATCCATCACCGGAGATTCTGATAAGCTGTTTCATAAATGCTCTTCCATCAGAGATAGCTTTCTTTCTCAAGACGACCAAAGCGATAGAGTTGAAGAGTACGCAAGAACACGCCATTGAGTTGGAAGATAATATGATCACTTCCGGCTTGATGAAAATAGATTCTATCATATCTCCAGTTCAGCAACCGTACCAGCCAAAGAGAGACAATCTTCAGCCACAGTTGCCAACATCTCCACCAAGATCAATGATTGAGGCTGCACACAATGCAGTATTTTGTCCTTTCCATGATTCTTATGAACATACCGGATCCACATGTCCAGAGAACCTGAGAATGATCCAAATCATGGGATACACTGAAGCTTCCCCCAGTTCTAGTTTTGTACCAACACCAAGTTCGAAGGTTGTTTTACCACAGACGGACAACTTCGATGGCAACTCCGCAGCGGGATACTTTGATGAAGAACCTGTAAATCAAGAAGAAGAAGAAGAATACCGTCAGTACACTCCTCCTGTGTTCACACGTGCTCAACATTTCAAGACACAGAAAGAAGAAGAAGAAAGGCGGAAATCAAATGAAGAGGGTAAAGAAGTGCTTTCCACTTCCAAACCCAAATATTCACATGAAATTACTATGCCAGTTGCTCAAGAGACGTCTTCAGCAAATTTTGACATTGTAGCTTCCATGATGAAGACCAAGGTAAAATCTCACAACTGGAATATCTTCAGGATCATCCAAAAGAACTAGATCAAATTCTCAAGGTTGCGAAGAAGCAGGTTGTGTTCAAGTCATCTGTTCCAACAGAAGCAAAGCCTAAAATGGGTCCTGGTAATTGTGCGACTCTGTCAGAGATAAAAGTTGAAGACCAGAACATTGCTTGTTCTAAAAAGAGACCGACAGAGGATGTGAAGTCATGGACAATACAGTTTGATGGAGGTTGTTCAAAATTTTTAGAAGAAGGGGAATTGATCATATCCCCTAAAGAACAGTTGAACCCAGTTGCACATTGCCTACAATTGGAGTTAACTAAAGCAGAAAAAGAGGTGCTTTTGCAAGGCCTCAAAGATGCCAAAGACATGGGAATCAAACTCCTATGTGTTAAAGGTGATGTAGAGCTGATCAATGAGCCAGTCAAAGGATATTATCAAATCAGAAAAGATCACCTACGACATTATAGAAATCGAGTTTGGAACTCGATCGATTGGTTTGAAGAATTCGACATCCCCAGGATGGACAACAATACAACTAATACTTTCGGGGTATTAGATTTCCCGTTTGCATCATATTCTGACTTTTGTCAGAATACCTTTGCATGGATATATGAATACCTAAGAATCTTCATTCCAGAAGGATTGCCTCCTGCAATTCCCATCAGAAGAGAAGTCAAGCCTTTCAGGCAGAAACGAAATTGGTGGGAGGCTCTTCTCATTGCCATGCAGCAGACAATATTCAAAGCACTTCATCTCTTCGGGGGTGGAGTTAATATTTTGTAAGTAATTTTTATGCTTTATCGTAATGTCATTTTGTTTTTCCCCATTTTGTGATGTTTTGTCGTGTTTTAGGTGATTTAAGTAGTCTTGTTTTAGGTGATTTTTAGGTTAAGTTTTTAGGAACTTTAATGTTTTAGGTGATTAGGGAAGTCCCGACTCCATATACCCAACTTATAAAGTCGCTGGTCTACGAAACACTGAGATTCTAGAGATCTCCTATGCCGTAAGTATCTGACATGGTCACCAGATGGAGCCTAATGTTGTACCCAAAACCAAAATTTTTGCTTCACTAAGGCATTTTGCTTAATTGAGTCTTAATCTTGTTAAAGTGATGTCAGAAGGTTGTTTTTGGGGTTTTTAAATATGGAGTTGGTGTCAGTGTCATATTTTTCTGTTACTGAAGTGTTTAAAGAAAAGTGAAAATTTGAAGGAAAATCATCAAAATTTTCTATCTCTGGAGAGGGGAGCACATTTTCAAATGGGCGCCCTATCTTTTAGGGGTCCAGATCCTGTTTTTAGGGTTTGTCACCTCCAACAGACATTTGTCCGGTATCACATCAGCTTCGTGATGAGCTATCAAGCCTGTCAAACGGACCTGTTTCGAGCAAGTTGTAGCGGATACAGCGCAAAACAAGGCGAAAGCAAGAATTGGCTAACACTCAGCAAAAGAGCACTTTTTTCAAAAAGGCGCCTAAGCTTTTCAAGCCTTTAATGCCTTCTTTTTGATAGTTTCAGATATTCAATGTGTCTGTGTTACGTTTAGCTTTCCGTTTCCTATCTCTGTCAGATCATGTCTCAGCAGCTTGCAGTCAGAGTTTTTATGTTATTTTGGTCAATTCCAGAAATGGCTAAGTCTGGAATGAAAAGAGCAACTTTTGAAAAAGGCGCCCTTGTTTTTCACCTCTCAGATGATGTTTTATGGGGAAATGTACCTTTGCGGCTATCGTGCAGAATGAAGTCAGCTCCGCAGTGAACCTGTGATCCAGTCTTGAAAGTTGATAAATCAGAAGTTATGAAGGATTTATTTTTTCCCTTCGTACGAAATGCAGAAGTTGAAATTTGACTAAGTCTGAGAAAAAGTGCAGCTTTTGACAAAGGCGCTTGGGTTTTTGAGCCTTCACATGTCAGTTTTATGGTTTCAAGTCTCAAGATACCTTTTGATCAGTTTTTACTTAGCTCTGCAATGCACCTGTCAGCCAGCCAATCAGAGAAGTCAGTCAACCAGTGCCAGAGGATGAACAGAGGTCCCGGCAGAGGTTTTAGCTGAAATTTTCATGAAATTTGGCTAAGTCTGGAATTCGCCTTAAGAGCTCAAAGTTGGATTTTCGAAAGTGAGTTAAATGGACGCCTTAACTGGAGTTCTGACTGCAGTTAGACTAAACGATTTATGGGTTGTCATCTTCAGTTCATATGTTGGCATGTGGAGTGATCTTTCAGTTTTCATGTTGAGTTAACTAGTTTGCATGTTCAATTAACTATCTTGCATGTTGAGTTAACTTGATTGCATGTTCACTTAACTGAAGATTATCAGTGAATGTCAACTGAAGTTCACATGCATGGCGAATTTGGTTGCAATTGTGAAGTTTTTGTGAAGATGGCTCTTCATTGAGTGTCAACTGAAGTTCAAAAGGGACGAATTGAATAATGAAGCATAATTTTTGTGAAGTATGGCGCATGAGGTTGTTAACTTCAGTCATGAAAAGGGTCGCCATATTTAGTGTTTAAAATGATGAAGCATAATTTGTGAAGCTACGCCCTTTACAAGGAATGTTAACTTTAGTTTCAAAAGGGTCGCTATTTTTAGCATAAGTATGAAGTGGTGCGTTCTTTCTGTGTTAACTAAAGTCATGAAAGGGTAGCTATTTTTAGAATATTCATTGCATGAAGATGGCGAATTCCTTAATGTCAACTTTAGTTATCAAAAGGGACGCCTTAGTTCAATTTTGTGAATCTAAAGCTAATTTGAAGGTGGCGAACTTGATAAAGATTGCTAACTGAAGTCAAAGCCGCATGAAGCTGTTAACTGAAGACTGGAAAGGGAAACCCTAATGCATGGCTCTTTAATTAGCATATTTGAGTTTCAGTTAACTGGAATGAGGTCCAATCAGAAGCCACACACACTTTTCATGGATTCCTTGCCTTATGCAAATTTCATAAATGAAAATCAATATATTTCAGCAATGGCGTCCATTATTTCATCATCTTTAGCTTTGAAATATACATTCTTCTTGAGCGAACAGCAAGTTAAAGGTGCTATAGGTGTCAGAATTCAGTGTTCTTCGTAGCAACAAATTCAGATTGTGCAGAGGAAGAAGATTCCAGACTTTATTTTCACTTTGCATGCAGGTTTCATCAAGTTCCAAAAAAGAGATTGGCAAATTCTTCAGAAGCAGACAAGCAAAACTTTCTATCTTTTGTCTTATTTCTTCTATTTCTCATCTTAGGTACTTTCTTCGCATGTCAAAGAAAATAGAAAAATATTCAAAATCTGACCATCTGGGTTTGCATATTTCAGCATCAGCAGCAAAACCCACGTCTTAGATTTTTTCGAGAAAATCGCCCCGTAGCCTTCATTCTGAAGCTCTGTGCTTTTTTTCGAGAATTTCTTTGCATGTGGGATAAAATCACATCTTTTTGAAAATCTCATCATTTGGGTTTGTTCAGAATTCCGTTGTGCACAAAACCCATGTTCCAGATTTTCTCAAGAAAAATTGCCCAGAGAAGCTCTAAAACACCTGTAGTTCTCGACTGAAGAATCTTTGCATGTCAAGCTAAACGACGTGTTTTCACAATTATGACGTTGTGGGTTTTCTTAGAATTATTTTCCGGACAAAACCCATGTCTCAGAATTTTTGATGAAAATTATCCTCTGACAGGCTATTTTTAGCCTCACCAAGAGCCATTTTAGCTTTCCAGAGAAAGTTGTCGGAACATAGCCGTGTTCACAGTCAACAGGAAAGTTTTTCCGAAGGCGGTTCAACTAGACTGAATTCAAGACCAAATTAGTCTTAATTTAGGTTTTCGTCAGAGCAACTGACAATGAAGCATTAGGCTGCAAAAGGAATATAGATTACTCCATTTACAGAGCCGCCAAAGTAACTCAAATCCCATGCCATTGTCTTCATGAAAATGGTACCTACGCTGATCTCGAGGTTGTACAAACTGAGTTTAAGAAGCATGTTTATGATATCTTGATAGAAGTTCTGATCACATTTTCAATAATTTCAGCGAGTTTCAAGAAGGCAACTAAAAATGTTAAAGAATGTATGCATACAATCAAGGAAAGTGACATAGAATTGAAGAGATAGATTATTATTTTTGGACAGCATCAAAGTTTCAGAAGACAGAGAAATTGATGAGTTCTTGGTCAAAGTGTTAGACCGAGTTGACATGGAGTGATCTGCCAGTTGGAACCTGCAGTTAGTTTCGAGGGTTGAGTCATGACCAGCAGTTAACTCGACTTTCAGTCTTGAGTTTACTTGCTAACTTAACACATGCTTATCTCATTCTTGGAATTATCATCACAGGAGTTAGGGTTAGGGTTTCCAATTAACTGAGGGTAGTGTCCAGTTAACTTTGCTTTAAATAAGGACGTGCATGCTTGCACATGGTCCATTTAGGTTATTTGTACCAGTTAACTGATGGTAGCCAGTTAACTGTATAGTTTACTTCATTAGGGTTTAATAATTAATCTTGCATGCATTTGCGAGACTGTAGTTAACACAAGGTGATTTTAGGGTTCCCTACACCTTGATGTATATAAATAAGAGCTTTTGCTCATTTGTAAATAACTTTTGCTTGAGAGAGAAATATATGCTGCGCCTACCTTGCCCTCAATATGGCTCTTTTGGTATTTGTTCATGTGTCTTCGCTATTATGATTAAGTGTTATGCCACATAGGGTTTCATGCAATTGTAATGGTGGATTCTTTATGTCTTGTGAATCTTTTATCATTTCAATCAAGTGTTATGCCACATAGGGTTTCATGAGATTGTGATGATAAAATCGTTTTGTGAAGTCTTTACTACTTTCAATCAAGTGTTATGCCACATAGGGTTCCATAAGATTGGCGTGGTAAATTCCTCCCATAGTTAGATATGTTTGAACATCTTTATCATTGAAGTCAATCGTTATGCCACATAGGGTTCCAAGAGATTGAGATGATAAATCTGTTTTGTGTTAATTTACCATTGTGATCAATCGTTATGCCACATAGGGTTTCGAGAAGTTACGGTGATAAATCTATTTTGTGAATCTTTATCATTATAATTAAAGGTTATGCCACATAGGGTTTCGTGAGATTGTAATAATAAAGGCTGTTTTGTGAAGTTTTTACTATTTTGATCAAGTGTTATGCCACACAGGGTTTCATAAGATCATCTTGGTGAATTCTTAAATCTGTTTTGTGCCCAATAAACTTGTTTAGATTGAGATGATAGTTGCACCACCTTGCCTTCAAGTAGAGAGTCTAAACTCGTTTATCGTCCGATAGTCAATCCCTGCTCCATTTCCTCATGCTCTGTTTTCTTGAGGAAACTGGATAGATTTAAAGTAGTTAGCTTAGTTGTAGTTAATGATCTGCGAAACCAGAAAATCCTTAGCTGCAACGTTCTTGGTTTTCTTAACCTTGTGCCTCTTCCAGCTGAGAACAAAAAGATAGGACTTAGATTACTTTTCTTTTCCATGCATTCCAGCACAACGAGGGAGCTTCCCCTCCTAATTTGAAGAGCACTCATTGCGTAGTGTACATAGCTGTCCGTACAAACCTGCACTCCAGAGGTGTTAGATTTTACGCCAACACATTTTATTGCCAATCACAATAGTATATCATACAACCTATTTTGGCATTGAACAAGTTGGCATTATCAACCATTTTGGTCTGAGTTAAGCTTATACATTCTACCAGTGGTTTGCATTGCATTCACGCAGTCCATCGAAGAGGTGTTGATAGGCTGGCTTTGCCACCTATGTGTCATTTTACGCAATCCACCTAAGAGGTATTGATTAGGCTGGCTCTGCCACCTATATATTCATGTTGGCTTGTTGTCATATCATTTTGAATAGTTGTGTGGTTAGAAGCACTGTAATCTCTCACCTTACCCTTTTTGAGATATGGTGATCAAAAAGTGTTGAAAACATTGCATAATCATCTCTATATTTCAAAAATAAAAATAAAAAAAGTAGGGTGGGTTGTTATAGTGGTATTAGAGTTGGTCTTGCTAGCCTATGATTTTAGTGCTTATCTTGTCATGCAGTAATTATTATCCCATGCATCCAAGTGACAAAGAGGCTAGATACCATTAGAGAGATTCCATAAAACAGTTTCTCTTTCTAGTTCTAGAAGAAAGTATTAAAAATCAAATCTTAGAGGGTATTCCATAAGTGGAAGTTTAAAATAAAACAAATAAAGGAAAGGGGATTAAAATAGGTGAAAATCTTGATGAAAAGGTTGAAAGAAAAATTGATGTGATGATGGACATGATGGCCCAACTAATTACAAAAATGGACCAACATATGAGTATACCTCAACAATAGAATAGTGAGGAAAGTACATCTAGAGCTATAAATCAGTATGTAAACAATATAAATCAGTCCACCGAAACCACTGTTGATTCTATATTTAACCATTTCAACCAACCTTTATCAAAAGAGAAGAAAAAATATGAATAGTTGTTTCTGGATTCGATTGTGTAAGCTTTTTTGAATCAACGTTTCGAATCACACTCTGTGATCCATCATATCCTTGAGCTCTCTATCCTGATGATGGATCACGGAGTGTGATTCGAAACGTTGATTCAAAAAAGCTTACACAATCGAATCCAGAAACAACTATAATTATTGAGCAATAATTATACATTATGTTGAGTATTGAGCTTTTCCTCAAGAAATTCAAAATGAGTTGTACCTTAATAAATTCATGAATCAAAAAAGATCTAGAAGTGGGACTAGATAAGAACAAAGGCCCCAAGCTCAACAAAGGGACTACCAAAATGCAATGGGAAAACTAACACTTTCCTCATTTGATGGGAGTTGAAAGAGCACAACTCATGCATGGATTTAGAAGTTGGATACATACTTGTCCTTGAGACCTATGGTGGAGGATGACCATAAAATTTGCAACTCTTCATCTTAAAGGATTTTCCCATGAGTGGCGGTATCATGGCAAAGTTACTCAAGGTCACACTCTTATAAAATCATATGATGAGTCTTGTAAGAAATTTATGGAGAGGTTTGCTAGAAAGAACCCAGAGATGCATTTTCATGAGTTGGCCCAACTCAAGTAGTATGGCACTATTGAAAGTTACATTGTTGATTTCAAAATCTTGTTGTTGTGGTCCCTAACATCATAGAAAGAAAATTGGTTATGTTGTTTATGGAAGGATTGATAAAGAAGTTAAGGGGCTTGGTCAAAGCCTTTGAACTTACGTCTCTACAAAAGGAAATTAAGAAACCTTTAGCTCTCGAATCAACTCTTCCCAAGAACAAGTCTTAAAAGAATAATTTTCAATCCAATAATTTGTTTAAGAAAACTTATTATCAACTAAATATTTTACCACCAAAGTTGGATTAAAAAGCCAAAAATAAATTATAGAGGAAGAAATTATGCTTCACACGCAAGGAGCCTTGGGTTTGTAGTCATTGATTCCTTAAGAAAGGTCAAGTTCATTACATAGAGGTGATTTTTAATGATGAATAAGAATAAAAAAATTCAAAACAATAAGTTGATCCTAAGAAAATAATGAAGAAAATGTACTAGAAAGCCATGATGAAGAGAAGAATATTGAAGGTGCATTTGCCCAAATTTTGGGCACACGAAAGTATGATCCTTTTAGGATATGTGGTGTTCTAAGTGGCCAAAGAATCTATGTGTTGATTGATTATGGAGCCACTCATGATTTCATTGATGAAGGATTTTTTGCTAGAAGAGGTTTAAAAATAGAAGAGTTTGAAGGTTTTGATGTCAAAGTTGTTGATGGCTTCACTCCTCAATATACTAGATGTTGGAAATAGGATGCCATTTAATTACAATCCTAAACATTATTTCATGTATCTCCTAAGTCCTTGGAAAGTGTTCCCCAACACTAGGATTAGAAAGAGATTAATATTGAATGAAATAATCATGTTAATTGACATTTGTAATTAATTCTAAATGTTAGGAGCATGTGAGGGCATCCAATATGAGTTCTTGAATAATAGGGGCACATGGGGCACCCACATGGAAGGTAGAACCCACCTTGAGTTAAGTTAACTGTTTGGAGTAAAAGATAACACTTTTGTAATGCATGTAAAGATCCTAGAAGTTAGGGGTTGATGTTTACATGCATGAAGTTCAGTTTAGTTCAAATCAGTTCAATTCAGTTCAATTCAATTCAGTTAAGTTCAGTTAAGTTCAGTTTAGTTCAGTTTAGTTTAGTTCAGTTCAGTTTAGTTCAATTTAGTTCAATTCAGTTCATTTATGGTTCAATTATCTTCAGTTTGTTTTAGTTGAATGCTAGTTGACTTCAGTTAACTTGGAATGCATGACTAATGACTTGAGTTGCATGACAGATAACAGGTGACTACTTTCAATTAACAGGGGATGATCATTCTTGCATGAATGGTGGAGAGATATGTTTTAGTTAACAGAGATTGACTTGGACCCACCTTGGGTGCCCAAGTTGGCTTCTTGGAGTTAACACTTTTGCATGATAAGATATTTCAGAAGGTTGAGTTAAGTGGGCCCATTCTTGGGCGCCAACTTTGAGGATAAGCTTTGAAGATATATTTGGAATAAAGTTTCAGTTATGACTTCAATTTGGGACACCCAAATGGATGAAGGAGTTGATTTGACATTGTTCTTCACAGTAGAACTCTACTTGCAAGAGATAGGTGTAGGTTTTGTGAGATAGGGATTGAGCTTTGTAATTGTAACTCTTTAGAGTTTACAAGGTAGATTATTGCCTATTTATCTCAAGCAAGTTGCAGAGAGTTTGTATCAATTTTTATTGCAGGTTGTGGAGAAGATTTGTTGAAGGAAAAAGAAGCATCTCAAGCAAGGATTGGAATTATTGTAATCTTATTTAGAGATTAAATAATAAATTGATTCTTGGTGAAGTTTTTACCCGAAAGGGTTTCTCCACAATATATGTTGTGTATCTTCTAATATCTTGTCTAATTCTTCTACAACCTTCTATCTTCATTCTACAAATGGTAAAATGAATTAATCAGATTAATCACCCACAAAGAATACATATTTAGATAAAAAATCATAAAGTTTTACAAAGTATTAAGCTACATAAACACCTTAATTTTCAACATTTGGTATCAGAGCTAAGGTTGGGTAGAGTTTGGGACGCCTTTCTCTTAAAAGATTAAAGGTTTTTTGGTTGTAGTGGGAGATTTTATTATTTTTGTTATTGCTGATTTTGGAAAATAAGTTTGTTACAATGAATTCTTGTTTAGCTATTGAAAGGTTCAATGGATCTAATTATTAAATGTGGAAACTAAAAATGGAGGATCTCTTTGAAGAAAGAGATCAGTGGTTAGTTTTTAATAATCAGACAAAGTCACCTACAACTATGTCAGATGAGGATTGGGCTAAGCTTGATAAGAAGGAAAGAGGAACCATAAGATTATGTCTTATTGATGTTGTTCTCTTGAATGTTTTAGATGAAAATATTGCATATAAATTGTGGAAGAAGAATATGCGATATCTATCAAACCAAAAGTCTTACTAATAAGTTGTATCTGAAAAGATGGTTGTATTCTTTAAAAATGAAAGATGGTGATTATGTTGCAAATCATTTAAATGCTTTTAATTTGATTCTAAGTCAGTTAGTATCAATTGATGTAAAGCTAGAAGATGAAGATAAATGCATTTTGTTACTCTATTCTTTACTAGAGTCTTGGGAAAATCTAATTGTTGCTATTAGTGGTAGTGGTGAAGATCCAAATATGGACAATATAATTCCTACTCTCTTATCAGAGGAGATGAGGAGGAAGTCTAAAACTGGCTCCCAAGATGCCTTGTTTGTAAGAGGTAGGCATAAGGAAAAGGAATCTAAGGCAAACAAGAAAGGAAAGGGTAAGTCCAAAGGATGGTCTAAAACCCTTGGTAAGAGTAAGGTAAAGTGTTGGAATTGTGGAAAACCTAGACATATACAGAAGGATTGTAAGAGAAAAAAAAAGAGTTTTGATGCTTCTACAGAGAAATCCATGGATGACAGTAATGATGCATTAGTCATTTCTTCTAATACTATTGTTGATAACTCTTGGATTATTGATTCAAGTTGCTCCTATCATATGAATCCTAACAACGAGTGGTTCACTAAGTATACTACATATGATGGAGGGGATGTCTTCTTTGGAGACAAAAACACGACAAAGGTCGTTGACAAAGGAGAGGTAAAGTTGTGTTTCAGTGATGGTAGGGTTAAGACCCTTAATGATGTTTTACATATTCTAGGACTTGCTAGAAATCTACTTTCTATCTCTAAGTTAAATGATTCTGGAATGCATGAGACATTTGACAAAGGTGGCTGCAGATTGGTGAAAGGGAATATGGTGCTTGCTAAAGAATCTCAGATTGGGACTTTTTTTAAGTTGAATATCTCCAATGTAAATAATTTAGCTAATGTAACTGAAGCTGAAAATACATGTATGTTGTGGCACCATAGATTGGGCCACATTGGTGAAAAAGGTCTTAGGACCATTCTTAATAAGAAATTGGTTAATGGTATTCCTGATTATAATATTGGAAAAAATGACTTTTGTGAGCATTGTGAGTTTGGAAAGCAATCTAAATCTAAATTTCCAAGTGGAACAAATAAAGCTAAAAGATTATTAGAGATTATTCATTTAGATGTAATGGGCCCTATGGATATTGACTCTATTGGAAAATCTAGATATTACGTCACATTTATTGATGATGTCTCAAGATACACATGGATCTATTTTATGCATAGAAAATATGATGTGTTTAATAAGTTTAAGGAATTTAAAGCTTTGGTTGAGAAATAATCAGATCATAAGATAAAAGTGTAGAGATTAGATAATGATGGTGAATATTGTTATAGGGAATTTGATGATTATTGTAAGCATGTAGGAATTGTGAGACAAAAAACTACTCCATATACACCTCAAGAAAATGGAGTAGTAGAAAGGATGAGCCAAACCTTAATGGAAAGAGCTAGGAGTATGTTAAGTAGTGCTAAACTAGATTGGTCCCTTTGCATTAAGGCTGTAAGTACTTGTTATTTAATCAATAGATCCCCTAGTTCATCTATTGAGGATAAAACTCCTTATGAAATGTGGTTAGGTAGGAAACCTAGTGTTGCACATTTAAGGACCTTTGGTTGTGAGGCTTTTGTTCATGTTCTTAATGAGAAGCAATATAAGTTGGATCCAAAAGCACATAAATGCATATTCATAGGTTATGGTGAAAATGTAAAAGGTTACAAGCTTTGGAATCCTCTAACTCGAAAAATTTCTTTATTTAGAGATGTGATTTTTAGGGCATTTAGAGCTTATTCAGGAGAAGAACAACCAAACGAAAATGATACTTCTTGAATAGTGCATTTTGAGATAAATAATGAGAAGCAACAAGATGCACATGTTGAAGAACAATTGGATGGATTGGATGAGGAGAGTTCACAGAGTTCTTTTGAGATAGATGCTCAAGATGAGCATATTGAGGAACAAGGAGAAACCCCTTTGAGAATATCCAAAAAACAATAGAATCCCATTGATAGGTATAGCCCACCTAATTTCCATTGTATATTTGCTTTAATGAGTACTAATGATGAACCTAGTTCTTATAGGGAAGCTTTGTCTTCAGATGAACACAAGCTTTGGTCACAAGCTATGCATGAGGAAATGGAATCCTTGGATACTTGTGACACATGGGATCTTGAGAGTTTTCCCAAAGGAAGAAAGGCCATTGGTTGTAAATGGATCTTTAAAAAGAAAATTGGAGCAGATGGTAATCTTGAAAGGTACAAGGCTAGATTAGTAGCCAAGGGCTACTCCCAAAGAGAGGGAGTTGACTTTAATGAAATCTTCTCTCCCATTGCTAAATTAACTTCTATTAGATTCTTTTTATCTATTGTTGTTGCTTATAATTTTGAGATAGAGCAAATGGATGTGAAAACTACTTTTTTGCATGGGAATCTTGATGAGGAGATTTATATGAAGCAACCTGATGGTTTTGTTGTAAAAGGAAAAGAAGAATTGGCTTGTAGGTTAAAGAGATCTTTATATGGATTGAAATAGTCACCCAAAATGTGGTACCAGAAGTTTGATGCTTTTGGATTGAAAATTGGTTATGTTAGGAGTGAGGAAGATCATTGTGTTTACATAAAATTTATTGATGAAATGTTGTTTATTGGTAACATCAAGGTAATGATCAAAGAATTGAAGCACAACTCTCAAGCACATTTGAGATGAAATATCTAGGGGCTGCAAAATATATCCTTGGTATGGAGATTAGCAGAGATAGAGGTAACAAAAAGCTTTTCTTAAGTCAGAGCAATTATGTTGATACTATTTTGAAACGGTTTAACATGCAGGACAGTAAACCAATTAATATTCCTTTACCAGTTGGCACGAAGTTAAGTTTAGATATGAGTCCTAAATCTGATTTTGATTATGAGGAAATGTCTGAAATTCCATATGCTAGTGCAATTGGTAGTTTAATGTATGCAATGGTCTGTACGAGACCAAATGTAGCCCAAGCAATAGGAGTTCTTAGTAGGTTTATGTCTAACCCTGGTAAAGAACATTGGACTTATGTTAAGAGGGTGTTTAGATATTTAAGAGGTACTTCTGATTACTATTTGGTTTATCATGGTTCTAATGACATTGATATTATGCATAAATCATTGGACTTACAGGGTTTTGTTGATTAAGATTAGGCAAGAGATTTGGACATTCAAAGGTCAACAAGTGGCTATGTGTTTACTTTGTTTGGAGCTGTAGCTAGTTGGATGAGTAAGAGGCAGCCCACAATTGCTTTGTCCACCACAAAAGAAGAGTACATGGCTGCTACACATGCCTCTAAAGAGGCAGTTTGGTTATAGATACTTGGGAAAGGTATTGGTTTTAATTGCAAGCAAGTTAGACTTGAATGTAATAGTTAGAGTGCTATTTTTTTAGCCAAAAATCCTATGTATCATGCTCATACTAAGCATGTTGATGTACAGTATCACTGTGTGCGAGAAATGGTTGAGAGTGGGAAGGTATTAATTGAGAAAGTTGACACTTTGATTAATGTTGCAGATTATCTTACGAAAACAGTTCCTACAGATAAGTTCTCTTGGTGCAAGAAGGCCATTAGCATTGAGTCATGTACTTGATTTATAATAATTATTCCTTGTTTAGAATAATTGCAATGTATAATGTCAAGTGGGAGAATGTTGGAAGTAGGATGCCATTTAATTGCAATCCTAAACATTATTTCATGTATCTCCTAAGTCATTGGAAAGTGTTCCCCAACACTAGGATTAGAAAGAGATTAATATTGAATGAAATAATCATGTTAATTGACATTTGTAATTAATTCTAAATGTTAGGAGTATGTTAGGGCATCTAGTATGAGTTCCTAAATAATAGGGGCACATGGGGTGCCCACATGGAAGGTGGAACCCGCCTTGAGTTAAGTTAATTGTTTGGAGTAAAAGATAACACTCATGTAATGCATGTAAATATCCTAGAAGTTAGGGATTAATGTTTACATGCATGAAGTTCAGTTCAAATCAGTTTAGTTTGGTTCAGTTCAGTTCAGTTCAGTATCAGTTTAGTTTAGTTTAGTTTAGTTCAGTTATGGTTCAGTTATCTTTAGTTAGTTTTAGTTGAATGCTAGTTGACTTTAGTTAACTTGGAATGCATGACTAATGACTTGAGTTGCATGACATATAACAGGTAACTACTTTCAATTAATAGGGGATGATCATTCTTGCATGAATGGTGGAAAGATATGTTTCAGTTAATAGAGATTGACTTGGACCCACCTTGGGTACCCAAGTTGGATTCTTGGAGTTAACATTTTTGCATGATAAGATATTTCAGAAGGATAAGTTAAGTGGGCCCATTCTTGGGTGCCAACTTTGAGGATAATATTTGAAGATATCTTCAGAATAAAGGTTGAGTTATGACTTCAGTTTGGGACGCCCAAATGGATGAAGGAGTTGATTTGACATTGTTCTTCATGGTAGAACTCTACTTGCAAGAGATAAGCGTAACTTTTATGAGATAGGGATTGAGCTTTGTAATTGTAACTCTTTGGAGTTTACAAGGTTGATTATTGCCTATTTATCTCAAGCAAGTTGAAGAGAGTTTGTGTCAGGTTTTATTGCAATTTGTGAAGAAGATTTGTTGAAGGCAAAAGAAGCATCTCAAGCAAGGATTGGAATTATTGTAATCTTATTCAAAGATTAAATAATGCATTGCTTCTTGGTGGATTTTTTCTCGAAAGGGTTTCTCCACGATATATGTTGTGTATCTTCTAATATCCTATATGATTTTTCTACAACCTTATGTCTTCATTCTACAAATGGTAAAATGAATTAATCAGATTAATCACCCACAAAGAATCTGTAACAAAGAATACATATTTAGATCAACAATCATAAAGTTTTACAAAGTATTAAGCTGCATAAACACCTCAATTTTCAACACCAGAAGGATTGTCAAGTTGATGCTCTTAATTGGGAAATATGAACTGAAGGATAATTTTTATGTGGTGAGTATAGGAGACACTAATTTTTTGTTGGGTGTCCAATGACTTCATTCTTGGGCGAGATCACCCAAAAATTTTAGACCATGGAACTCAGATCCCATGTTGATGGTAAGAAGGTGGCATTGAGGGGTATGTCCAAAAGAACTCCTCATGTTCTCATAGCCAAAAAGATTGAGATTTTATTATGTTATTACCAAGTAAAGTGGGAAACCTAATCCTCGATCATGCCTACGCATTCATCAAGAAATAAGAGAGAATACCATGTAGATGTTCAAACTTTGTTGGATAAGAACAAAAAATTTAGTGGAATACCTCCAATAAGACTACCAGATAGGGGAATAAAGCACATGATTGAGTTGGAAGGAGTGAATCATGTCACTACCACGCCTTATCCCCATACTAGAAGGCATAATGAAGAGATATACAAGTTTATTAAGGAGCTCCTTGAGATGGGACACATTCATCCTACCAAAAATATCTTTGCATCTTTTGTGGTTTTGGTGAAGAAGGATGGAACTATGTGCATATGCGTAGATTATCATGCTCTAAACAAGAAGACCATCAAGAATTGGTATCCAATTATGAGGATTGATGAACTGATTGATGAGTTACATGGTGCAGTCTATTTTCTAAAATAGACTTAAGATCTAGATATCACCAAATCAAAGTTAGAGAAGAAGACATCTAAAAAACTACATTTCGATGTCACTTTGGACATTATGATTTATTAATCATGCTTTTCAACTTGACTAACATACCTACAACATTCCAATCTTGCATGAACCAAGTCTTTAATCATCAGCTTAGAAATTTTGTTTTAGTATTTCTTATGACATATTAATATACAATAAGGCTTGGAAAGAGAACATAAGACACTTAGACGAGGTGTTGGGAATTCTTAAGGCTCAATATTTTTTTGCCAAGAATCTAAGTGTGAATTTTCTATGACATTTTTTTGTATTTGGGTCATTTGATTAGCTCTAAGGGTGTGAAAGTTGATCAAGAGAAGATTTGTGTCATCTTGAATTAGATACTACCAAATACTCTCTCATTTGAGAGGCTTCTTTGGATTATGCAACTTCTACAAAAGGTTCTTGAAGGGGTTTTCATAGTTGGTTGTTGGACTCTTACTAATTTTACCACAAAGGGGGTACTTTTATGGATTAATTCAATGTAACAAACTTTTAATCAACTTAAAAAGGTGACAAGTTCTTGTCCTATTTTATCCTTACAAGATTTCACAAATCCTTTTGAGCTTGAATGTGATGATTCAAGGGAAGGAATTGGTGTTGTATTTATCTAGAATAAGAATCCAAATTCCTTTGAAAGTAGGCAGTTGAGAGGAGTGTAGAGAATTTATTCCATTAATGATAAATAAATGCTAGCCATTATGCACAATTTGGCTAAGTTCAAACAATACTTGGTTGGACGTAGGTTTGTTGTTAAAACTAATCATATAACAATCTAAAATATTTTCTTAGTCAAATGATCTTAATTAGAGGCAGTAGAAGTGGGTGATTAAGTTGCATACTTATGACTTTCACATACAATATGTCAAAGGGAAGAAGAATGTAGTGGTTGATGCTTTGTCGAGAAGGTCGCATTTGAATTCTATGATGGAGATAATTATTGATTGGAAGAACCAAATTCTTGTTGAATGTGCAAAAACCTATTTTTCCATTAATATTTTAGATGGTACCTTATAGGATGATAAATATAATGATGAATGAACTAATCTTGTATAAGAAAAGAATCTTATTAGTACCCGAATCTAAGTTTAAAAAGGTTTTGAAGACTTTTTTGATGCTCTTTTGGCTGGTCACCAAGGATATTTCAAGACATATAGGTAGATTCAAGAGAATTTTTCATGGAAAGGGGCTTAAGGATGATGTCCTTAAGCATATTAGAGAATGTGAAGTATGTCAACAAAAAAAAATGAGCACACTTTTCTTGTTGGCTTGTTGCAACCCCTACCTATTCCCAACAAGAAAGGAAAATATTTCTATGGATTTATGGATTTAATCATTGAGTCACCTAAGGTGCAAATACATTTTTGTTGACAAATTGACTAAGTTAAATGCACACTTCTTTGCTATGTTTTCATATTTTAGAGCTTCACAGGTTGTTGAGTTATTCTTCAAAGAGTTGTAGTTGATAGTGAACCCCACAACTCCCATAAATCACCTGCAACCAAAATGTCTATCACAAACGAGAGATCAAAACAACTAAGTTGCTATACAACCAAGAGAGAAAAGAATTGATCTGATATGTCTTTTGTATTGAACTGAATTTGGATGTGAATTGTAATAGAATGATTACAAAGTATAAATGAATGCTTATAAAATCAAAAGAGCAAACCCTAGATGAGGATTTGACTAGATTGTGACAAGTTTCCTAATCCTATGCAATGAGATAACTTGACCTATAAATAGCCTAATATAATAATAAAAAAGAACTCCTAAGGTTAGCTTAAGTAAGTGAAGCAATAATGAGCGTAATAATTAATTAATGACTAATTAAACATTAGGTGATTGCCTAATTACTCTAACACCCTCTCTTAAGATCAACCTAGGGAGAAACTAAACAA
>VDFB02151763.1:0-53354 GCA_007258455.2 Sequoia sempervirens | reverse complement strand
TGCT
Source organism: Sequoia sempervirens (assembly GCA_007258455.2). Classification (NCBI taxonomy): domain Eukaryota; kingdom Viridiplantae; phylum Streptophyta; class Pinopsida; order Cupressales; family Cupressaceae; genus Sequoia; species Sequoia sempervirens. The sequence goes on along the minus strand of VDFB02151763.1, from coordinate 53,350 downwards.
TATTCTTTCTGTTGATACATTTTCACAATGTTAGACTATGATACTTTGTTTGGATATTTTGATCGCTGGTTTTGAGCGATAGTGGATTTATTCTGTGACATGATGATACATTGTATGGTGATTATTGTTCTCTAATATGATTTGATATAGTGTAGATGTTTATTTTTAGTTGATTAGTTATTGCTATGTTATGTTTTGACAATTGGTCAGCTAATTATTTGCATCACCCCGATGTGATGTGTATTGGTGTGGAAAAGAACCGCATCACTCACTTGCGAGTGCCCTGTGATATCCGTGATTTTCTCTGCACGGTGTGTCTGTTCAATGGTTTTATATATATATATGCATGTTATTGCTTGGTTGTAGGATTGCAGGTACATGACACCAACTCCACCTAGGTACTCAGGTATGAGCGTGTCAAGACTCAACGAAAATGTTGATTGGGAGGTAGTAGTTTGGTTCATCCTAGTCTAGTCTGTTACCCAGTCACTGTACATTGTCAGTTTTAGTTTGAGTCATAGGTTGTCTTGCATTCTTCTATTTGGTTAATTGCTTGAAAAGAAAAAAATGTTTTTTTTAATAATAGTTTATTATGTTTTAAATTATTGTTATTTAAATTAATTTTTAAATGTTGAAGAAATTAGTTGCTTTTTATTTAATTAATTAATTAGCTTATTTGGTTAAATGGTTTGATCTTAAAAGATTAAACTTATTTAATTAAATAAACTAATTAATTAAATTAAATTATTTAAGTGTGTGAATAGCTTTATTTGAAATTAAATACTATTTTTGTGAAAATGGCATGCTTTATTAATAAATAAAATTTGCATTGAAAATTATAAATTTAAAACAAATTAAATTAATTAATTAAAATGCATGCAATTTGAAATAGAGAAGTTATACAAGAAGTGGTTGATATATTTTTGCATCTTCTCGACATGTGTGCTAGTGCATTTATTGATTATGGTGGACGAAATTTGTTTACGGAGGTAAAATTGGATCTGGAAAATCATAGAGGTTATGCTATCATTCACAGGGAAAATATTTTGGTGCTCTGTAAAAAAAATTCTCTGTATACGTTTATTTTGGTATTTTTGTTGCAAATTTGTGGAAAAACTCTGGTTGCTATTTGGCTTTGGTTCTCGGGAAGGATTTGGAAGCTACAGGCAACATAGGCTACAGAGGCTTTCTTCACCAGATAGCAAAGGAAATCAGGTATTTTTTTTGTAGATTTTATTTTGTGGGTTTTTGAAAGGGAATGCTTCTAAAAAGGAATTAGCTTAGTTTAAATCCCTGTATTTCTTGTACAGAAATTGTTCTATGTATTTTGTTTTGTGAAGAATTTATAGTTTCAGAAAAACCTCTATAGCATACTCTCTGTAGAAAGTACTTGAATCTTTATGAAGGGAATTATTTGTTAAAAAGAAAATTGAAAACCTCTAGGGTAGATTGGATTTGAATGAAAATATATTGTGCGTGTTTTCTTGTGGAAACACTGAAGAAGTTTCTAAAATTTCCCCAATTTCCCCACTGAAAAATCCCGTGAGAATTTATTTTATTTCTTCAATTTAAATCCTTGTATGAATTTAATATTTTATATATATATATATATATATATATATATATATATATATATATATATTTATATATATATATATTTATTATATATATATAATATTCTTCATATATAAATTCGATTGTGAAATTTTTTTTTTAAATTCGTGTTTTAAAATTTAGGTCATGCCGTGAAATTGTCGTATTTTTCTTAAAAGAAAATTAAAAAAATGTGTTTTCCGCGTTCACCGTACGGCGTATGTTAAAAGTTTAAAAAATTTAAATTTAAATTTAAATTTAAAAAAAACAGTGTTTGGGGGGAGGGTCGAAACCCTCCCCACTTATTGCCTTAGGGTGCAGCCTCCATGGCTGCGCACAGCAGCCACCATGGCTGTTGGGCACAGCCCTGGCAATGGCTACGTCCTCCCCAAAAGGGAGGCCGCAGCAATGGCTGCGGGTTTATTCAATGCTGCGGGTTTATTCCTTATTGCGATTTATTAAATCGCGTTATTTTACAACTTTTTTTTATTACATTTCGATTTCATATAATATATATATAATATATATTATATATAATATATTTATAATATAATATTATAATATATTATATATGATATATAATATTATTATATATTATATATATATGATTGATATAATAATTAAATAATTTATTTAGTAAATTAAAATGACTATTTAAATTAAATTAATTAAGTGATTATTTTATATTGGAATAACTTAAAAGAGGAAGTTTTGTTTTAAAAAAAAAAAATCATTTAATTTAAGTGAAATGTTATTATTTGTTAAATTGATGATTAATTCCATTAAATGAAATTGAGAAAGTGAAAATAGATTACAATCGAGTAGTCTTAATTTCTTGGATAATTCTTATTGATTGACTGGATTTAGTATATCCGAACCATAGACATTTACTTTTCTTGATTTGCTTTTATTGTGTTCTTTTGGGAAAATTGGGAAAGTTATAGTTGTATAAGTCTTCCAGCATGAATTGTGTAGAAAGGGTGTATTATTGTTCAAATGTATTTCTTGAGTTGACTTGGGTTGTGCATGAGTTAAATATGGTGTTTTGATACCTGGTTTTTGATATAAGTTTTAATGATCGTTGTGGGACAATTGTTATTATGTGATGAACCTTGTGCACTTTGTAAACCCTAGTCAGGAAAACTTAGAAATCCTTGTTATGTTTAGGAGAGTGGCTTTTTGTAAGGGCCGACACACAAAGTGGTGTCAAGGTAACTTACAAAGAGTTAGTAAGTCAATGATAACTAAAGAACACAGTAGATAGATTAAAACTCTTAACAAGATGTTTATGCCTCGCTTATGACTTTTGAGCTACTTCAGTCTTGAGTATAAGATGAGAAGGCCTGGAATGGCAAATCAGAGTCTTGTTTCTTCATAAGACATTCAATTCCATAATGATTTGCAATGGGGCTGGGTTTCGTAAGAGGTTACCAGGGTAACCCAAGGTTGGGGGCCGGAACCTAGGAAGAAACACCAGGGTAACCTTTGCAATATTGTGATGACACTCCACCTAAAGTAATAGTTAACCTTATGTATGTAGTACATTCAATTGTCAAAGAATCTGGAAGCAATGTAACCATCAGTTAGTGTGTGCTAGTGTCTAGGGTTAGTAGATTATGTCTAGGTAACCATATTACTATCTCCTAGCACGGGGGGTGGACCTACGGGTACCACATGGTTGGGTGGAACGTGCACCTTACTCCGTTGGGTCCCCAGTTTGTGATCATGGCATCGAGAGCTTCATGGATGGAGAGCTCGGACTTGGAAACTTATGTGTACATCTTCATTGTAATTTGTAAATCTTGTATTTGATAACATTCCTCAATTGTTTATGAGGTGAATATCGTAAAATGTAATTATTATTGAACTACCTCATCAGATGGATGAGTATTGTATATTTTATCAATTGCAATGTAAGGAAACAAGTTTGTACTTTATTTTATCTTGAATGAAATTCAATGTTATGCAATGTTTATCTTTATGTTAAATAATATGTGCAATGCGAAATACTAAAGTCATCTATGGAAACTCAAAGTAGTGTATCGTCGCGTAACTTAATGAATGTATGCAACTAATTAACTTAATAATTATACTTTAAAAAAAATTATTACACTTTTATACACAATTGCAACATTCCTTAGGTTATTATGACGGGGCATTACAAATTGATTACTTCTCAGAAATCGGCAATGGATAAGAGTGGTTTAGGGTTTGAGGAAGGTCAAACTTCTAAAGCAAAGCAATCTACTAATAAGAAGACTCAGTGCAAAGATTGACAAATCAAGGATCTAAGAAAAAATTCTAGAAGAACTCCTATCAAATGACATGATGCTAAAATGTATTTATCCTTCGATGGTGTCCGTTATTCCTGGAAGAAATTAGGTCATAAGGAAAAGGACTATAAAAGTAAAATGAATTATTCTTTATCATTCTCTAGAAATTTCTTAAGTGTAAGAAGATTAAATATAAATTAAGTTTATGTGAAGATAAGTTGAATAAAAGAGAGAACGGAAAGAAGAATTTTGTTTGTTGTAAGTGCAACAATCCGAAAAACCCTGATAATAACTACAAAAGAACAAAAAATAATTATCTAGTGAAGAAGCATGATCAAATCATTGATCCTGAAGAAGCAAGAAAGGAAATAAAAAGGAAGGAAAGAAATTTCAATCATTAGTCTTATCTGTGCTGACCTCTGGTGTAGATACTCCTGTCAAATTCTAAGTAGTGGCTAAGGGGGAGAAATTATCAAAAAATCTAATGAACCCCCTCATCAATACTTGTGTCACATCATGACAAAAGTATATTTAATGTGATAAGGAAATTAAGGAATTTTTCTCAGTCACATGTGTGAAGGATAAAGTCTACAAAATTTGAAAGAATCGAGGCATACACAATTTTTGAGGTAATCTACCTGCAAGTTGAAGCATTTATTGTAAAATATCAAAATGGAAGAAATAAATAATTCAAGAGGCTTCTGTAATTTTGGAGAAGCATGCAAAGGAAGCTTAGAGATCAATTCAAAGTTTCAAGATTTGAAGAAAATAACAATTGGATTCGAAGTGAGCTCTGGAAGTAGGATATCTATACATTTCTTGTTGTAATTTATAGAGGTGTTCATGTTTGCACAATCTTTCACTTTTATTACTATGGATAATTCAAAGGTTGTGAATAGTGTGGATAAAGAGCAAGTTAATTTGAGAAGATATTTGAAGGATTTGTTGGAAGATTCTATTGGTGCATTCTCTCGCATCCCTCTGAGTGGTTCCCACAAAGGATATCTATGGGTTTGATTACAGTAAGATAGAAGAAATATCATAAATTTAGTTCAGTTTGCTATAGGGAGAGTGAATTTGAAGAAATCCATGATGCCCACAAAGTGTTAGTTGAGAAAAAGTTGGATTTTTGGAGGAAATTCCCTTTGTTTGAATTTGAAAAGAAGTATATTCAAATATTCTTAAGAAAAATTCACAATGAATCTTTGTGGATTGATGAGGCACATTTGATTACTTGAGAAGCTATCAAAGATGTAACTGGTTTTTGTTCCTCTAGACCAGTTCCCAAATGGAAGGCTATGGATGAGCAAGAGATAATTAAGGTTACTGGTGCAAATCTTGAAGGGGAAGAGATTGATTTGAGATCAATTGTTGATCCGGTAATAAGGTATGTTGCTATGGTCATCAGTCACAAAGTTTGTATCCCTAACAATGGCCTCATAGATTCTACTGCTACTATACATACTGTTGTCGATATGGTTAAAAGAGGTATGGATTATTATTTGTGTGAATTACTTCACGTATACATATTTTGAAGAATTTAAAGGAAATCAAGAAGAGTAATAAGAATACATTCTAGTATGTCAATCTTGTTCTCTGTCTGCTCTTTTACTTTTTGAGAGAATTACTAGTAATAGGAAGGATAGAATGGTCAAATACAGAGCCTATTTCCCATCAAATCAGGAACTTCATGATAAATCTCGATAGTTTGGATGCACAAGAGATTACCCTTGTTGCATTCTTTGGAACATTTTAGATGAGGATGAACAGAAGGTTTAGGATTCCAATAAGTGTTGTTGAAAGGTATTCTGAAAGCATAAATTTTCTTATGTCTACAAATTTCTGTCACATGGAAGCAGTTGAATCAAGGTTGGTATGGATATCTGAATTAGATTATGAAGTTTCAAAGGTTGAAGTTGATAATTATGCTAAAATTGTTTTTGAAAGCCCTAAGAATCTCAATATAGAAGATACCTCCAATAGCACAATTGAAACAAGGAAGAAAAGGATGAGTGTTGTTAAGCAAGAATTTGTAGAAGGAAGTGAGTTTCAACATGAGCATGTAAGAATAAATATTTAGAAAGCTTTGGAAGAATTGTAGAAGGTTATTCTCAGTGCTAATTTTGATTCATCTATTTCTATCATGGAGAATCTTAGAGACATGATTGATTCTTTGAAGGTCTACATCTTTGGACTTGAAGTACATATTGAAATTTGGATGATATCAAAGAAAAATGTGCAAATGCACACAATCGAGTGATGAAGGAATTAGAGAGTGTACAAGGTTGTGAAGAAGAGGCAAAAGAACTACTTTATTTTTTCCTAGATTGGTCAAGCAGTACACTAAACATAAGAAATGAGATCGGGAGGAGTGAATCCTAGATGAGCACTCAAGAAGCCACCTTGCATTTACCCTATTTTGCATTTACAATAATTGTTATATGGCCACCTTGCATAGCACACTTTCCTTGCTCTTGGAGCCATCTTTTTTGCTCATGGGTGTAAAGCATACAAAGTTTTTCTTGCCTCATGGATCCTACTATTTTTGTTGTTTGGCACCTCATCAAATCTATTAGAAGTTGTAGCTTTGGTATGGTTAGTGTATGGGAGCCTAACTTAGGCATGACTTTCCCATAGCCACTTTCTTGTGTGTTTGAGCACATACTACTCGAGTGTGTATGTCTCACCTCTCTAGGGGCTCACCTAGTGGATGGCCTAAGGTTCCACTAGCCCTTTTGAGCATACATTTGGTTTGCATAGTGGACATTGTGTTCCACTTGTAATCCACCCTTTTTGGATACTCACCCAGCGGACAGCCTGATGTTTCGTTGCCTCAGAAAAGAGCATGCATTTTTAGACAAACAACTAAGATCTAATCCACATCGTGTTGGAAAAATGGTCGAGGCTTGATCCACCTCTTCTTATTTTTTCTTTTTTTTCTTTTTCTTTCTTTTCATTTTTGACATTGTATGTTTGTGTATCTTGATGTCGCATATCATACACCTTGTGTGTGTCCCTTTGTGCTTATGTTGGTTTGATGTAGGATCTTAGATCCTGGGGGCTTGGCTACCTCCTTGACCTTTGTTATCATATACCATCCACATTGATGCATTTGGACCCCTCTTGATGCAAGTTTTTCTACTTTAGTGTGATTTCGAAGCAAGTTCCCCTTCTCACTAAAGTGGGGGCTAAATGTAGTGTAGAAAAAAGTAACCCTTTTTCACACTTAATTTAGGAATGAATAATTAATGATAAAATGAACCTAATTGTGCCTTATTTAGGGTGTTGTAAAGTGTATCTTTACACTTTCACACTAATCTATGGCTTTATTAATTAATATGGATTATTTATGCCTTAATTGGTCATATTTTGCATCTACAAGCCTTATTTACTGCATCTTTTTGAGGATAATCTCGACACTTATCAAATAACCAATCATAATTCAATGTTTTGGGTCATTTGTTCCAGTATAGTGATCTAGGAATGATACGCCACCTTCTGCATATGAGTCCCACCTAGGTCTTAGGACTTGATTTTAAATTTCACATTAAATAGGACCTTTCTTGGAGTTTGTGTCCTAGTTTTGAGCCACTAGGACTGATATGCCACCTTGGGCATATGAGTCCCACTCTAATCAGGACCCACTTTGAATTCAATTATTGTTGGGAATTTATCCTCCTAGATCTGATGTTAGCTTGTAGTGTGATAATTTTAGGAAATTTGGCATGAGAAAGTATAAATAAAAGGTTATTTCACATAGTTTCATCCTAGAATTTCATAAACAGTTAAGAGAACTTTCACAAGAGTTCGGAAGAGCATTCAAGAACATTCAAGAGCATTTCAAGAGCATTCAAAGGTGTGTTTGAAGAAGATTAATTCAAAAATTCAAGATCCATTATCATGTCAAAGGCATAAGGAATCAAGCATGTTGTTGAGCTAATGTTGTGATGTAGCATTCAAGATCCAAGTCAAACATTGTTCCACATCTAATTCAAGATCAAGATCTACATTCTTCATGGCCACTTCATGTTATATTAAAAATTTACATTTCAAGACATCATTCAAGGTATCATTTTCCAGGTTTCATGTTCATGTTTCATTGTTTCATCATAAGGTTTAATTACCTAAATGAGGTTTGACCAAGGCAAACCCCTATTCCCTAATACATCAACATTCTTCCCTCTCTCTACATGTGTGATTGTAGATCTAGGTTTTTTAGAGCTTGAAGATCCTTTGAAGACTAAGTTGCAAGATTGAGGAAAGTTGTTAAGTTGTCACGAAGTTGGCATCTTCACAGAAAGTCACCTATAGGCTAGAATTCAAGCTTTCAGACTCAAAGATATGGTAGGAGAGAAGCTACAATAGACCACTAGAGGATACTTGAGTTTCAACCAAACCCTAATATTGGGACTAAATCACCACCTTTGGCATATGATTCCTAGTACAATACTTTTGCTAGTTTTAGAAGATCTAGATCAGTCACTGAGAGATTCTAGTTTCTGCCTAGAAACCCTAGTTTGGGACTAAATCGCCCAGTCTAGTGTATCAATCCCAGTGAGCATCAAATAGTATATTTTTAGGTTTTTGTAGCTTGTTTTGATCACATTTTTCGTCTAGGTACCCCTATGCTCATTCTCAATTTATTGTCTTGATTTTTAGTTTCATTTCCTAGGTCATTTAGTTAAATTAGCACATTGCACCCATCTTCTTTCCAAGCCTTTTCTTGTTGGTGAACCCCTTTTTGTCTTCAATCACACCCCAAGGACACCCTATTATAGATCTATTCTTCTAATTCCATCCTTATATTGAGATCCCTACAGTTTCCTTTAATGAAACATAAGTGAAATAGGTGGAGGATCCTTAATCCGCCTTTAGTTCAATCTCCCAAAAGATAGAACACTATTTTCTAGGTTTCGCGTGTCACCATTAACCAATATGTTGAAGATATCATCATCTTATGCTAAATAGGCATTTAAAAGATTTTCAATTTCAACTCCCCTAATTCAATACTTTCTTCTAGTTACCAGAGGATCCATCTACACTAGGAAGAGGTACAAATTCATTCTTTACTTCACTATATTCCTTCTACTTCCATATCTTGTTCATTTCCTTCTCTTGTTGATCAATTTCAATATTCTTTTGAGTAGAAGATCTTGCATTCTTTTCCTTGTAAATCCTTATAATGTGTCTTGGTTTATGGAAATCATAGTAGGTGATACTAGGTTGTGGATCATAATCACTTCTTCTCACATTAGATCTATAATTAGTAGGTCTATGACCAACTTTTTTGAATGTGTAGTAGTAACCATAGAAGGAATGAGAAGCCATTGCATTATTCTTACTCACAAAACTATTCCTCATTGCTTTACTTCTACATTCATTAGCCTTATGACCAAACTTGTTGCAAGACTAGCATTGGCCATTAAAGAATTGAGAACTCATAGCATTATACCTTAGAGGCCTAAATAAATTTTGACGTATCTTGCTTCTACATTCAACAACCTTGTGCCCAAAATTATTGCAAGAATAACAATAACCTTGAAATTATTGATCGAACCTAGTAGGGGCATGCTGTCTAGTTGGACCTCTGAATATTCTTTGTATTTGGACAAGAATGAATCCACCTTTTTTATTGTCTTGATTTTTCTTTTCATTTCTAGGGGATGTCTTCTTAGGTTATTTAGTGCAAGCTTTCCCCTCCTTTGTTTCATACTTTCCCTCTACTTTAAAATTCTCAAATAGGTTTGTAGAAGCACTAGTAGATGTAATTTTACCTTTTTCAAAACCAAGGCTAGATTTTTCTTTTGATGTATTTTGAGATTTGATCAACTCATCAAGAATTTCAAAACCTCCTTTCAATTTTAAACCCTTGTCAATTTTTTTTTTTGTTTTTTCTAGTTCTTTTCTCATAGCAACAATCTCTTGGAGTCAAGTTTTGAACATTTAGTTGTTTTATCATTAAGCTTGGTATTCAATAAATATTCAATCCTCTTGCCTTCTTCAATCATAACTTTCAAATTAGAGATCACATCTTCTACCTCCTTGAGTTTAATCTCACATCATTTACCTCCTCCTGCTTGAGATTTCAGTTTTCCAATTTCTTCTTTTGATTCTCTAGCTTATGCCTTCAATTTGACAATTGTCTCTTTTGATCTTTCAAGCATGCTCTCATATTTCTGAGTTAGTGCTCTTTCTTCATATAAATCTTTAAGAGCATATTGGAGTTTCCTTCAAAATCTACTTCACATCATCTAGATTGATGTCCCAACCTTCAAGTTCCATTGACTCTAGATCCAGTTTAGGAGAAAACATATCTTTAAATCTTACTTAAGAACCCATGTGTTCAAGAGTAGGATCTTCCTTAGTTGTTAGGCTACTCAAAGGAACTTGGCTATGATACCAATTGTTGAACACACCAAAATGGTAAGAGGGGGGAAAATTAGCATACACTAAAACTTACACTATCCCATTTGTAAGTTAAACATCAAATCACATTAACTAGAAGAAGAATAGGAAGGAAAACATGCACCACACAAGGACACCAATTTTTTTATGTGGAAAACCCAATGGGGGAAAAACCACAGTGAGAGTTAACTCACAATATATGAACAAGTATTATAATAATATTTTAAGGATCATTGCCTAAGGAAGCACACTACTCCATAGAGGAATTGTGGGATGAGGCACACAACCCTGGGGAAAGATAAAAAAAACCTATTGAGGAGATTCACTATCTCAGAGTAGGATACAAGAAGATTACAATGAAAACATGAACATTAACTACTATAAAAGAAGCATCTAACAAATATGTTGAAGTTGTAGTCCCTTCTTCTCACAATTATTCCATCATACTAACTTTGCACACTTCATACTCAATTCACAACTAATTCATTTCCAAACTCTTTATAAATTATTTTGTCTTCTATAAGTACCCTCCACAACAACTCAAATCTCTAATTAGGTCAGCTTCAAAAGGACCTATAAGATGAAACATGTGATACTGCATAGGTAGGATCCAAAAATATACATTATGAAGTGAAATAAATATTGGATCACAACACACAACATAACGAGGCCCAAATACATCACAACACATCCTCCAAAGCAAAATTAATTAATCAAGAACAATCACAAATGAAGGAAACTAGAATGTTGGCCCAAACAACATCAACACCACCAAAAATTACCAACGGTTTAGCTTTACACCACAAGGAAGAATCCAAAAACATCATACATACCAAGATGTGAACAATGTACATAATCAACATCATCCTTACAACATCATTATGTGTTAGGAAAATGAAGAAACCCACTAACAAACAAGAACTGGCTATGACACATCAACACTTAGGATATTATACTATGGTTCACCGAAACATTTGAAAAACATATGGATGAACCCATACACCTCTCTAAACATATCCTTGAGTTTGCACAACCATATCTATCTCTCTGGAGGAATACAGAGCATTCTAGTAGAATTTTGAGACACATAAATCTGCTTTAGTGCAATCCAGAGAACAATCACAACTAATTCTTGTTGTAGAAATGTTTATGAAATTATGAAATCTTGGAAATAACCTCTTTTCTTATTACCAAACTTAACTCTAGAATCATACAACCAGATCATGCAATGTGGAGGAATGTAGACCAAAAAACATGGTCACTAACTTAGAAAAATATGTTCATTCATGCATGTTTTTGGAGCTAGCATTGTGATGTAGGTTTCAAGATCTAATCCAAGCATTCAAGTAAAAGATTTATTCAAGCATTTAAAGCATTATTTCAAGCATCAAGATCCACATACATTGAATTCATTTATTGTAAGTTACATATCTCCATTCAAAGGTTTACACAAGGGTTTGTTGAGTGGTAACATAGCATTGTTCATTCATCATTCCTTCTTTCATGCTTTATTACAATTCAAGGTTTAATTACCTAAATGGGGTTTGACCAAGGAAAACCCCCATTCACCAAAAATGAGCAATATTTCCCTGTTCTTTTTTTTTGCATACATTAGGTCGAAGAAGGACTGAAGATCTCTTGAAGTGAAAGATTGGAAAAATTTTCAAAGTTGTCAAAGTTGTCAAAGTTGTAAATTTTTAAGTGTCGAGTTTTTTGCCAAGTCAAAAATTTTGGGTTTGTTGAGTTTTTACTGAGTCCGAGTTTGCCAACTATGCTCTCACTTAAGTACCTATTTTATAAGTGTGATATTTAATTGTTCTTCACCTAATTAAATATTCATAATATCCTAAGTAAGCTTATTATATAGTCGCGATATCACACACTTAGGATAGAATATATCCAACCCCTTCCGTGAGTGCAAATTTGTTGTCAAATCACAGAATATCACCTATAGATCTGATTTCTAACTTTTCAACACTGAAACCTAGAAAAATTAGAAGTTATACATCAATATCAGAGGCTCCCAAAAATTTGATTGAAAATTTTGACAAAAGACCCATTTTCCCATGGAAATGAGTCCCTAACAGCCTCTTGAAAGTGACTTTTGGTGATTGGTAAACATCATTCTTCCCTTCTCAAATCTATAATAATTTTTCTATTTCTATCAATATTGAGCTTTAAATTTTTGTTACAAGTTTGAATTGGCATAATTAGGTTGATTTTCTATTTTTTAGTTTTTCTCCCAAAAGTGTTGTTTAGGCTAAAACCCCTATCCTCAAGCATAAGGAAACCAGTAGATTCTCACATTGAGTTGATTCACCTAAGGGTGGTTATTCAATTCTTTGTGGGGATCTCATTTCCTAATGAAAAAAGGAAGATAGGTCCATCATATCCCCATTATCCTTCATTATATATTGGTAAACCTATTTTTCTATGTTTCATTATGGTGAACCTGAGTATTTGAACATTCTAATTTCTGATTTGGAGTGGATTCAAACCCTAGATCTAGGATTTGAATTAATTTATTTCTTTTAGGATTTCTAAATTTGGCATAAAGTTGCATTACATTTTAGGCGTAAACTTATATTTTGCATTCATTTTAAATCTAAAAATTCAACAAAAATTGCATAATGTTAGATTGATTTTGAAGTGTATTTACATAATAGCATACTTTCAATCACTTAAATTAGAAAATTGGATCAAAATTGTATTTAAAAATAGGTCATTTTTTTTGTCATTTAGCATCATTTTATACTTGCATTTTACTCTAATTTTCCAGAATTTTGAAACTGTAAGTACCAATTTGTAACCTAGAACAGAGAACACACAAAACAACTTAGAAATTGTATTTTTCATTTTTAAAAACCTTGTATAGAGACCTATTCGCCCATGGGTGAATGATTCCTTTAGGGCCCATAAAACCAACTTTTCTGATATTTTTTGTGGCTTTCTACACTTCCCAAATCTGCTGGTAACCCACCATTTCAGTTTTGCAATTTTTTTAGGAATTTATGTTTTATGCATTGGATTTAAATCATTAGTTTAGTGTAGCCATTTTAAATCATTCCAAAATTATTTTAGTATTTAAAATCATCAAATCTTTAGGACAATTGTAGATTTTTTTGAAGCATTGCATAAGTTGGATAGATTACTTTTCACACAATGTTATTATCTTTCCTTTCCAAGTATGCCAAGAAAAAGCTCATTAATAAGTATGTTAGTCATTCTTCCAACATCTTACCTAGTTATTAGAGTCTCTTAGTGCAAGAAAATTAATTGGCACATCCCTTAATACCACATTGCCTATCCTTCACCCATCCCCTAATATCTCTCCAACTCATGAGAATACTTTAGTGAAAGAGGATAAAATCATAGACAATCATGACAATCACATTTGATCTTCTCCTAACAGCTCTCCTAGTTGTGAAGAATATATTTTGGTGTTAGAAGATACACTCATTGAGAGTCATGAGAATCTTGTTTCTCGCTCTCCTAATGCTTCTCCCATTTGGGAAGATATAATTGAACAAAACCGTCCAATCATTGATAAGCAAGAAAATCATACTTTTTATTCTCTTAATGCCTCCCCTATTTGTGATGAAGTTACCTTACAAAATCTAACCATGGAATGTGATCAACATCTTGTTTGCTCCTCTCTTAAAAACTCTTCTACTAGGGTAGATATCATAGTGCAAGAGAATGATAGAATTGATACATGTCTTTCAAACAATAGTAATGCGGCTTCATTAGATGAAGATGATAAGGTAACATTAGACTCTCCTTCGCTAAAAGATAATCATAATAAGGATACATCTATTGAGGTTCTAAACATTAGATCTCCGTTGATTCTTAGACCTCCTAAAATTCCTCTAATTATTGGAACTCCCAAGTCATCTCCTAAGCCACTTCAAGCCTCCTCTAATTCCGCTAAGATATCCTTATGGGACCTTATTCAAGCCTCCTCTAATTATCATAACATGCTTCAAATTTCTTTACAACAAGTCCCTATCCCTCCTAATGTGCAACCAAATGATGTAGCAGCCTTAATTCAAGGAATGAATTCACTTAGTATAGACATTGTTTTTCACCAAAGTGAGCTACTTCCTTTGGAAGTGCAATAACAAAATGGCACTTTGATGATAGTGGCTACTATTTACAATAATGCTATCAATCATGGAATTAATTTTACTCTCATTGATAATGGCTCAGCCCTTAATGTGTGTAGCATAAACCTTTTGGATAATATTGGAGTAGACAAAAGCCAAATACAACTAGACTCTTTATCTATCTGTGGATGTGATAATGTAGGAAAACAACCATTGGGTATGATCACATTCCCTATTAGATTTTGAAAGGCCACATTGTAAACTCCTATTCATGTTTTGTCTGAAGATATTTCATACAATCTTCTTTTAGATAGACCATGGATTCATGAAATTCATGAAGTTCCTTCAACTCTTCGTCATTTAATGAAGTGTGTCTATAACAACAAAGTGTATACAATCAAGGTTGGCCCTGAACCAGAAATTTGTTTTCACATTGAGAAAGACATGGAAAGTCCTTTGAAAATATTGATACCAACTTCAAAAGTAGAACCCATGCAAGAGGAATGAAAAGAGAACAATATTGAAAGAGTTACAAAGCTATTGGATGATGAAAGAGGTTCATTGTATTTCATACCTACATTCATGGGGGAATACAATATTACACACAAACTAAGAAAAGAGAAAGAAATAGACATAGTATCAACACAAGTTGGGTCATCAAAAGTATGTAAATCCACAAATTTTAGTAAAGACTTGAGGAAAATAACACTTGCACATCCACATATGAAGAGTGTGATCATGAGCAACCACCAAATCCAAAAGAAATGGAAAATATTTATGGAAGATGTTATGAGATTTTTAAACAACTTCGTTATACTGGAAAAGGATGTGGTGGTAGAGAACAAGGTATTTGTTTCCCTGTAGAGCATAACACACAAGAAACAACTAGTGGTCTTGGTTATTGTCCTTCGAAAGAAAAAAATCATCAAAAATTCTTTCACTCAATGCCAACACTATTACAAAAGATTCTTCTAAGAGAACTTTCACCTTGGTGCATCCTAAACTGATAGAAACAACTAGTGGTCTTGGTTATTTTTGCTCAAATGAATCAAAGAAATATTTGCTTAATATAAATTTCATCATGCAAAACACTCCTAGGACATCTTCAAACACATGTCTTATTAATGATTGGGGTTCACTAGATTTTACACCCTCTTTTAAGGGAGAGTACAAAATCTCACAATCTAAAGATTCTTGTGTATATATTACACCTTGTACTAAGCAAGAGATATCTTTGTCGCAAAATAAAGGAACATCTTCTACTATCAATCAAGAGAGTACCTTTTCAAAGCTTCTCCAAGCTTGCTTGATATCTCTCCCTCTAAGAACACATGAGAAATTTTACAACAAGAGTTCATTTTGTGCATATCATAGAGTTCATGGTCATTCTACTAATTAATGTAAGGCTTTGAGTGATAAAATTCAACATCTTAAGGACTATGGTGCTCTTGTGTTGAAGCACCTATTTCCTCTAATTGATACTGATTTTCATCCTATCATGTTGCTCATCACTATGTGGCATTGATATCTTTATGTGTCTTGCTCATTTTCATTCATGGTGGTATAATTTTAGGTGCAACCATATCTTGGCAGAAATATGATAGTTCTTGGTGGTTGTCTTTGTCTCTATGATTAGGGGGAAAGGATAAGTAGTTTTTTGAGGTGTGCATTCTTTTCAACGATCACCGATTTCTCTCTTTCTACTTAAAATACCAACATAGCAAGTATGTTGACATTTTAAGTGGGGGGCATATTATCCCCCATTCATCGTTTGCATGTTCCCTTCTTAGTGGTGATATTATGCATCTCCTAGAAGATGTGAGCTTTTAATTCAAAGCATGGTCTTCTTAATTCATATGATGTGTCTTCTTGGTGTTGTCATTGGGCTTGATATCCTTCAAGTGTGTGACCTTTCTGAGCATATGACATTCCTCTTAATGGTAATGTTGTGGATTGCATTCCCTAAGTTGTGAATCTTTTATCCTTCACTAGTCCTCTCTTGGAGACATTAAGCATGATGTTCCCTATGGTGATACCTTTCATGGACTAAGAAAAACCCCTTTGAACACATCTTATCTTATTTGCATTTTTTTCATGAGTGCTTATCATAGTGAAGCTTGCTAGCCTTATGAAGCTTGAAGTTCATATTTTTGTGGCACCTTATCAAAGCTATCAGAGTTATAGCTTTGGTATGGTTAGTACAATGAGAGCCTATATCTACCCAGCATGGCTTTCTCATTGTATGGTGAGATGTTGTAGACCTGGCATGAATTTCTCACTTAGTCACTTTCTAGATGCTCACCTAGTGTATATCAGACAACACTAGCCCATGTGAGCTCATTTCTTTGCATAGTGGATAGTGGGTTTCACTTGCAAACATTTTTTTTGGACAAACAGTTAAGGTTTGATCCACATCAAGTTCAAAACATAGTTGAGGCTTGATCCACCCCTTTTTCTTTCTTTTTATTTATTTAGTCTTTGACATTGTATGTTTGTGCATCTTATCTTGTTGTTTCATATCATACATCTTATGTGTGTGCCTTTTTGCTTATTTTGGTTTGACATGGGATCTTGGATCCTAGGGGCTTGGCCACCTCCTTGATCCTTGTCACCCTATCCCATCAACATTGGTGTACTTGGACCCCTCTTAACACATTTTGTCTACTTTCGTTTGATTTTGCACTCGTGCTCATCCTCTCACTAAAGTGGGTGCTAAATGTAGTGTAGAAAAATTTACTCTTTTACATTTTCACACTTTGTTTGGACCCCTCAAATAAAATGGGCTTGCTAATGCCTTAATGAAGTGTTGAAAAATGTACTTCTTTACATTTTCACACTTTGTTTGGTACCCTTAATTAAATTGGACTTAATTATTCCTTAATAAACCCTATTTTACATCTACAAGCCTAATAAATTACATTTTCCAAAGGGGAAACCTAGCAATAATTAATGCCAATACATAACACTTTACCTTGAGCAATGTGTGTTCCAGAAATAGGGACTTGGGACCCATTCACCCATGGGTGAATGGTTCCTCCCTAGGCCTTTGAACACAATTTTAAAACATGTTTTGGTGGTATTTTATCATCTCAAATTCAAATTTTAGAGGTTGGCTTGTAATGTTTAATTTTCAAGAAATTAAGGATAAATGACTATAAATAGAGGGTTATTTTATCAAATCAAATAGATATTTTCAAGAGAACTTTTGCAAGAGTAAATATTATTGTCAAGAGAATTCAAGAGCATATTTCTCAAGCATTTTCTGTAGCATTCATGATCTCAAACATCATTTCAAATTTTTGTTCATTCATGCATGTTTTTGGAGCTAACGTTGTGATTTAGGTTTCAAGATCTAATCAAGCATTCAAGTCAAAGATTCAATTAAGCATTCAAAAAATTATTTCAAGCATCAAGATCCACATCCATTGAAGCCATTCCACACAAGTTGCAAATCTCCATTCAAAGGTTTATACAAGGGTTTGTTGAGTAGCAACATAGCATTTTTCATTCATCATTCCTTATTTCATGCTTTATTTCAATTCAAGGTTTAATTACCCAAATGTGGTTTGATCAAGGCAAACCCTTGTTCACCAAAAATAAACAATTTTTCCCTCTTTTTTTTGTGTTGCAGATCTTAGGTTGAAGAAGCATTGAGGATCTCTTGAAGTGCAAGATTGGAAAAATTGTCAAAGTTGTTGTCAAATCATGGAATCTCACCTACATATTTGATTTCCAACTTTCTGAAATTGAAACTTGGAAAAACCAAAAGCTAGAGATCAGTATCAAAGGCTCCCAAAATTTGATTGAAAACCCTCACAAAAGACCCATTCGCCCATGGGAAAATGAGTCCTTGACAACCCCCCAAAAGTGACTTTTGGTGACTAGTAAACATCATTCTGCCCTTCTCAAATCTACAATAAGTTTTTTGGTTATGTCAATATTGAGATTTAAATTTTTGTTGCAAGTTTGAATTGGAATAATTAGGTTGATTTTCTATTTTTATTTTTTCTCCCAAATGTGGTGTTCAGGCTGAAACCCTTGTCCTCAAGCATAAGGAAACTAGTAGATTCTCACATTGAGTTGATTCACCTAAGGGTGGTTAGTCCATTATTTGTGGGGATCTCATTTCCTCCTGAAAATAGGAAGATAGGTCCATCATAACCTCATTATCCTTCATTCTATATTGGTAAACCTATTTTTCTATGCTCCATGTACACAACACTAACATTTTGGTCATATAAACTTAATAAATGGTTGATAATTTTTTTATCTTATTCTATAGATAAAAATGATTTATATTTTAGGAAAATACTAGAATTATTTCTTATTATTTGATTATTTGATCTCCTTGCTTAGATGTTGTTGATAAAAACTTGTTATGAAGTGTGGGAAGGTAATAATACTTCTTTCTCGCATTCAAGGGCATTTTTTCAAAGGATTTTATTTGTGTGCCTTAAGAAAACTAATCTAAACTTGACTCAAAATCTCAAAAATACATATTTGTAGGTTATGGTGAGAATGTAAAAAATTATAAGCTTTGGAATACTCTAACCTAGAAAATAATTTATTCTAGAGATAATTTGGATTGTTTTCAAGTCTATATTAATCAAAGGGAAAGGATGGGATAAAAATAGTGCACTTTCAGATTGATTTTACGATGTAAAAAGATTCAAGTGTGGAAGAAAAATAGACAGATCAAATGATGGAGTAAAAGAAGAGGGTTCAAATGATAAGTTAAATGAGGACATGCAATATGAGATTAAAAAATAATAGGCAAAGGCCCTTACTCCTACCTTAATGAGGTCAACAAGATAACATAATCCAATTATAGGTATATCCCATAATATTTTTGTTGTGTACCTTTTTGTTAAGTATTGATGATGAATCTATATATTTTAGGGAGGCTCTATCTTTTAAAGCATAATGAGTCTTGGATGTAGGCCATGTAGGAGTCCAAATGATGGCCTTGGATAGTTTTGATACTTGGATCCATTTAGTTTTCTCGAGGTAATAATCATATTGGTTGCAAGTGGGTGTATAAAAAAATTCCAATACAAACAATAAATTAGAGTGGTGCAAGGCCAACCTAGTGGCCAAGGACTACTTCCAAAGAAAAGGAGTCAATTTTAGTTAAATTTTCTCTCTTACTCTGAAGTTAACTTGGATGATTTCCTTTAAAAATTAAGATGTCCCATAGATGGGGCACTGTATTTTAGGATCAACCTATGTGATTGTTAATTGTTCTTATATTCATTATTATTTTTTCTTTTATGTTTCAAAAATATCTTGATTATAATTTTGATATAAAATATAAAATTAAATCGTAAACTAGATCTCTATACATTTTCTCAACAATTGTATCAAATATTAGTTGTAGATTCATACTTTGAGAAGAATGATTCTCTTATCCTAGGAGATATGATGTTATAGTGGGAATAGTTTTTGCTCATCTTATTTTTTTATGAATCATGGAAATTTTATCAATAATGAATATTGAAATTTATATTTTGGGAATGGATTTATAAAGAGAGATAGGCTTAGCAAAAATATTTGGATTTCTCAAATAAACTATGTTGATTTTATGTTACAAATTTTTTTGTATACAATATTGTAAACATGTTAATGTTCCTCTTTCCATTAGTGCAATATTTTTTCTTTATAGAAATTTACTATAACATAAAGGGGCATAGAAGATATGGCATATATTTCATATGTTAGTGCAATGGTGATTCTCATGTATGAAATCATATGCACAAGGCTATATTTTTCTCAATAAATGAGAGTTTTGAGTAGGTTTAGGTCTAACCCAAGTAAAAAAATAGATTATGGTAAAAAGGGTATGTGAGTATCTTTGTGGCACTTCATATCATTATATATTTATAGTGGTATACCTTATCTAAAACAATTGAATACATGGGGATTTGTAGAATAAAATTAGGAAGGTAGTATGGACTACAAGAGGTCTACAAGTGCCTATTTAGGTACCTTGTATGGTGGGGCTATCAATTGTAGGAGTGAGAAGCAATAAATAGTTGATATTTCTACTATATAGGTTGAATTTGGCAAGGGGTTTGTATGGTTACTAAGCATATGCATAGATGTTGGCTTCATTCAAATGTAAATGAGAGTTGGTTGTGATAGTGAGATTTATGTATATTTTACCTAAAATAACACTAAATTTCATGCTAGTATGGAGCACCTAGATTTCCAATATCAATTTATTAGGACATGCTAGAGGAAAGTAATTTATTTTAGATAAAGTTAGCACCTTAGAAGATAATATAGATTCTCTTACCAAGTTGATTAGCACATTAAATTTTGTTTGGTGTAGGAATTTTATGGGAATTCCCAAAACTAATTCTAATTTGATCATGGTTGTGACCTCTTATGTAATGTGTACAACAAGTAGGGGATTGATGGGTTCAATTTTTTAAACCGTGCTTGATGGATGCTACACTTAGCTAATTTAATATGTTACAGTATAATTATTATACATAACATTGAATATGTGTATTTAGTTAAGTTTTTATGTGAATTTATATATTAATACAAAATAGTTCCACTTCAATGTATAATATGAAGAGTCACAAAATTAACAATATTCTTAGATAGATGAAAATATTTGGCCTAAAAATGTAAAAAATTTCCTTAGGTAGGTGAATTGTTCTATGTATCTATAATCTATATAAATAATATTATTGAAACAATGTTTTTATATAGTTACTTTTGAAGTGAAGAGTTGTTATCAAAATTATCCTAGATTTGGAGAAAAGACTAGTGACACCATAAATCAAATTTCTCATTATATTGCAATGTCATTTTACTTATAATATAGTGAGTGGTATTAATTTTATGTTGGGTTTTTTTTAAGAACTTTTTTCATAACATAAATTTGGTACTCTTACTACATAATGTGAGATTTATCTTATCTCCATTGTTGTTGATTTACTTTTATGTTTCAAATTTATTGTAATTAAATAATTATTATTTAAATATTGTATAAAAATCATAATTTTTGAACATCAAGTGATGTCTTAAACCTTACAAATTAGGTAAAGCCTTATTATTCATCTAGTCATTCAAAAATATCTTAATGTTTCTATATGTCGCACTTGATCTTATCCTTTATATTTTGCAAGTTAAAGTGTGGGACAAAAATCATGTAGCACTATAGGTAATGTAAGGCCCACCACCCAATGGTGGAGGTTAATGCTCATGACCAATTATTTTGGTCACCTAAGATCCAATGTTTTGCTAAGAATCCTTGATATGGAGTAACCTACTAGACCTTGACTCATGAATGTGCAAACCTAGTAAATATCAAGGGTAGTTTAGCTTAAGTGAACTAAATTAATAAGGGACTTAATAATTTATTAATGATATAATTAATTATCAGGTGAAGTCCTATTTCATCCAATAGTTTTGAGGGCACCATGTAGGTTGCTCTCATCGAATGACTTGGTTTTAAATCAAGTGTATGAATCAAAGTTATGGTTTTGAGAGTTGATATGTCCAGTAATTATAAACCAGTTTTGTGGGATCACCCTCTGGTGTATCAAACAATCATGATACCTAACTAAGAATGTGTGAGGGTTAAATGTAATTGTATTATGATGCATGTGTAGATTAGGAAATTGTATTCTGAAAACTTATTTAAATAGTGGTAAAATTATAATACTAGATGCCTAGGAGAATTTTAATAATGTAAGAACTAATTTAGACAATTGTATTTTGGTAACTTATTTACATAGTGATAAAATTATAATACTAGATGCTTAGGAGAATTTTAATATTATATTAATTGTACAATGTTGGTAAAATATTAATAGTAATATTAGTAAGTACAATGTTAATAACATATTATCACTATTGGCCTCCTTATAATATTGTTGTTGCTACTGGTGCTTTTGTGGCTTTTGATGGTTGTTGGAGGGCAAGTATGTTTCCCTTTGGGTGTTTTGGTGTTGGGTGGTTGCCCCTTCTGCTTTGCTGCTCCTTGCAGGGTATGTGGGGTTGCTTGGGCTTCCTTGAAGTTTTTGGGTTGAAGAAGGGGCTTATTTTTGGTTCTGCTTGGTGTAGTAGGATGTCTTGGGAGCTTTATTTGTTGGTCCTTTCTTCTTCACACTTCTTCTGGGGTGTCCGTTTCTTCTGTGCATTCACTATTTGGTGGCTTGTCAGCATGGTTGTGGCTTCCTTTTGGGTGGGTGTGTGTGTTTGCTTGGGCTTCCTTGGATTTTCTGGGTTGAAGAAGGGGCTTATTTCTAGTTCTGCTCGATGTAGTAGGATGGCTTGGGGGCTTTATTTGTTGGCCCTTTCTTCTTCTCATTTTCTCTAGGGTGTTCTTAGCTTTTGTGCCTTCTCTGATTGGTGGCTCTCCTTTGGGGGTTATGCTTGCACGGTTGTGGTTTCCAAATGGCAGGTGGATTTCTTTTCCTATTTTCCTAGTTTGGAGACTATTTTGGGATGCTGGCCCATTTGGTGGAGTGGTTATGGGATGTGTAGAAGTTGTTTCTTCCCTGACTGGGTGAGCTCTTCATTTGTTTATCTGAGGGTTTTGACTATCTCAACTTCTTCTCTATCTCATTGGCAGAAAAATGATGGACTCACTATTTTTCTTCTCTCCTTGTACCCTAAAATGTTTTTTGATTTTCTAAGAGAGGATCTTTGGTTTGGAATGCCTTTGGAATCTCATTGGTTTATTATTTTCCAATCTTTGGGGTCTAATATCCTATGTTTACTTCTTCTAACCTCTAGTTTTCATTGTGGTGAGGGATTTGTCATCCTTTGCCTTTGTGGTTCTGTGGCACTGCTTTTTGTGCTTCATTTGGTGCATCTTTGGGTTACTTTTTCCTTTCCTATGGAGGTGGTCCTATCTTCCATTGAGGGGGAGATGTATGTGGCTAGTTGTGACCTTCCTCCTATAGAGGTGGAGCAGGATGCATCTGGTTTTCCCTGGAAGTATTGTTGGGGGGTTGTTGAGGCCATGTTCTGTAGTTGCAAGGGAGTTGTTACTGGACTACATGCTATCTTCTTTTCTTTATCTTCTATAGAGGTGGAGATCTTGAAAAGTAAGCTGATCTTTGTGGTGTTCACTCTCAAGGACAAGGAGTGTTGCAGTCACAACGATATGGTTGAGCTTGGGTTTCTCTCCTATATAGGTGGAGAGAGATGGTTTTTGAAGATCACTGGTGATGCCTTGTGCACTTGTGGTGACCTTTCCTATAGAGGTGGAAAGGGTGTTTTGCTAGGCTCTGAAACTTCTATTGTTGGAGTTTTTTCAGTGGGTTGTTGGTCCCGTCAAAACCACTGGGTTGTTGTGAGTTGTTGGTCCCTTCAAAACCAATGAGTTCAAGATTAATGTAAATCTTGGTTCTTTTCTAGGCAGGTTGTTGGCTTTTGGTTGGATGTTGGCTTGTTGTTCCCTTGTTGCATTGTTGGGTGCTTTTGAGTCTATCTTTCAGGCAGCTTGTTCTTCTTGGTGTGGGTTTTGGGTCCCCTTAAAACCTGATGGTTTCGGGTCCATTCAAAACCTATTTTTCCACTAATCAAAAACATATTATCATTAATGTTACTATTAATGATAATAGACTACATTAGTAATAATGATATTAACAGTAACATTAAAGTTGATAATAATATTGGTATTAATAATCTAAATGATTTTAATAATATAAAAATAATAATTAATAACAATATTTCTATCATATGCATTATTAATATGAAAGGTCGTTAACATGAATCTTATAAGAATTTCTTTTTGCTAATAGTCATAATAATAGTATCAACACGAAGAATTATTAATACCCATAGCAGTGTTTCAATTAGACGCAATATTTTAATAAGTGGTTCTAATAACAGTTATTTGAAAATTGTAACTAATCTCGTTTAGCACCAAGCGATGCATCAACACCATTTTTTCATCTAATGCCAATGGTATCAGTAGATAACGTGTTAAAAATTGAACAAATATATGCTAACCTCACCACGATTCTTAACGACTCAATTGATGTCATTTGCAAGAGATTCAACCCCTGCAAGGTGTTGTAATGATAGTTTTATTAAATTAGAAGTTACAACATTTTATTCAAATTGGCTATTCTAAAGTGTTTTACAATTAAGCAGTGTAATTGTAGAAATATCTCGGGTGCTAGTTATTCCTTAAGCATAAGTTGGTTTGTGGAATCACCATAGGGGTGAGTAATTGTTTGTGTTCCATGAAATCTAGGTTGTTATGGATCGATTTCAATCAATTTAGGGGGTGTGTGATGCACTCTGCACATCTATTTGAGTTACCTTTCCTCTCTCTACCTTTGGATAAACACGAAGAAATTCTAAAAATAATGGCTTTTGATGCATATAACGTTGTACCATGTTAAACATGGTAGAATAGTTATTTGCACATTTCAAAAAGTGCTTAAAAAAATAGTTTTGTTTTTGTCATTTAGACCAAATTTAGGGCATTACAAGTAAGAATGTGTTAATGACATAAAACCCTTGTGTCATTTCAAAAATTATACTCTTCAATTAATGCAACATGGTTAGCTAAAGGGGGGGAATATGTAAGTGCCCAAAATATGAGATTCAATAAGGCAGATTTCATGATGAAACAACTCCTCGTAATCCAACAAGACATGTCAAAATTAAAATATAACAATTATTTTGTATCTCTTACAAAAATCCTACTTATTAAAACTCCTAAACCCCTCCAACTATCTCTAGTAATTCTTATTTTTCTTTTAATATTTTCCCATACCTTTTTTTTCTTACCTTTTTGAAAATGGTTCTAAATCACCATCTACATCACTTTTGATTAAATGCATAAGTTTTTATTTCATTCCCTTCTTAGTTTTTCTCAATTTAGATATAATTTTAATGTTCCTTATTCCCAACCAAAAAAAATTTCTTATCCAAAAGGATGAAAGTATCTCCAAAAAGTAGACTACCATTTTTTCCATGGAACCATAATAAGACTCAATCATTCATATTTCCTAATGTCCATAAACTTAGATTTTTCTTTTTTTGTCGTGGATGCATGTGAAATTCAATTTCTCATTGGAAGAAATAAAAAATTGGCATTGAGGACTTGGCATCCAAATTGCTGCATGTCTACAACAGTAAGCTCTAGTTGTAGATTTCTAGTTTCTTTGCTTAGTAGTTTAGATTATTTTGTTTAATAAATTTATATTGTTATATTTGACTAGTGTAGTTTGATTTTAGCTTAGAGTATATTTAGAATTATATATTTATGTGTGTTTTCATCAACTATGTGTGTGTTTAGTTAATAATTTTCTTACAATTGTTATTATTTAATCATTTTCAACTCAAAGTACTATAATCAATTTATTTATTTTCATGGAAGTAAAACAATCATTTCTAGTCTAAATATTGTCTAAAAATTTAAGATTCCCTCTACCAATCTATTTTGAAACGCATATGTGAATTAGTGAAGGAAACTTCAAGAAAACCTCTATGTATATCAATGAACAAAAATTATTTTTAAAAACCTTTGACGGAACTATACTAGAAGAAAGAGACTTTTAATATCCTTAATTTACATAGTTTATTCAAAATTAAAATTCTATGGGAGTAGTTTTCAAATATTATTATTTTAAAATAGTTAAGAAGTTTAATTACAAATATGTGCCTAGAAAAAACCCTTACTTTTTTAGGAAAATTAAAACAACTACTTGTACATTAAAGAAAAAATTATTAAAAATTTGTTTCACACTATTATTAGTTGCACTCATTTTAAATATTGAATTAAAAAAATTAAAAGATAAAATTCTTGCAATATAAACTAGTAATTGGATTTCATGCATTTAAGTACTTACTTTCTCAATTAAATATGATTTTTCACATTTTATTAATTATATCATTTTAAGTCATAAAATGTTCCATTTAACAAAATAACCAATTCAAAAATTGAAAAATATTAAAAACCATTCTAAAATATAAGAAAAAAAGTGAAAGCAAACACTTATGCAAGCATATACATTTACCCATACACATGCATTCATGCAAAATCCACACTACTTCCTTACTTGGGAACATTCTAAGGGGATGAGATAGAATTAAACTTTGTTATCACAATGTCATGCCTAAAAGACAGATATCATCCACATCATTGGGAAGATGTAGAAGTGGGAACCCAAGGAGGAGGAGACCATTTAGCACAACTCTAAGAATATTGTTGGAATTTTTCACTACACCCACATCTTTGGCCTTGACATGGGGACTAGCCATGGATTAGGAATGGAAGAACTTGACTTGATTATGTATGGAGTATTTCTCCAATGATCTAATAGGGCTTCAAGGTGGGCCACTACCAAACTCACTTTGTTAGCTTTCATCTATATATGTAGAAGCTAATTGGATAAAACAAAAGATGTGGATTAAGTTAAAAATTGCTTGTCATTTGAGTTATTAGAGAATAAGGTGACATTTCTATTCTTCAAATAGTGAACAAAATATCCATTATGAAAGTATGTCACAGGTCTAAGTAAATTCAACAAGAAGTTAAGGCCCACAACCCAACAAAATATTGTTAGGTGGAAAAATATACTTGAAAGGGCTTGAAGAAGCCATGAATCCATGACAAGGCTAATTAAGCTCTAGAATAAAACCCAAAAAGATGTTTGAGAGTCTCAATTTTTTTTAAAACATTGAAACACTTAAGATTAGAACTACTATGTGAATAAAGAGTTTGCCAAGAAAGCCTTGATAAAGAATACATGAATCAAATGAGGCAAGCTTAGATTCCACACTAGCTTTCTAAACTATCTGAAATCTCTTACTCCAAACATGGATAAAAAGGCTAAGACGCCAATGCTCATTTAGCTTCTAAATCATAGGCAAGTGAGGGAAGAGTTAATTATAGCCTTTGCTCTAGGAAAATATTTATAGAAGTGTGTGTCTAAAAATAATTTTTAGTCCCTCCACCTTGGCCAGTTTGATTGAATTACAATATTATTCTAAAATTCAAAAGGCATAACCTCTAGGGTCTCCTAAAAGGATTCCTTATAATCTTAACTACTTAAGTTATACTTGGCTCTAGTTTGTGGCCAAGAAAGTCAAGAAGTTTATTTAGCCCGTATAAATCATGAATAGTTTAAATTCCTCATCTAAAAATAAGTAAATCTAAGGAATCTTGACCAATAGAATATTAAAGAGGGGAGATAATCACTAGAAACCACATCTCAAACAACTTTACTATTCCAAATGAGCCAAAATGGAACAGCTTCCCATACCTCCCATATGTTTTTAGCAATCTTAACAGACATAAAGATGATAAAAGATTTTAAAAACCCAAACTCTCTTAAATCATATATACAACTGTAGAGAAGACTAAAAAGTATATCATTTCTTAGAAGAATATTTTGTGCCTCATTACTTTCAATGCACTTAATAACTTATTTAACCAAAAAAAAAAAAGAGAGAGAGGCAATGCCATACCATTACACATCAATCAAGCTTAAGGTGCGAGATTTTTTTATGAACATAAATGCCAAATCACATGATGAAAACCCTTACTTTGGCCAAACTGCCCAATAACTTATTTAACACAGAGAGCAATGCCTTTCCATTACACATCAATAAGACTAAGCTCCCAGATTTTTTCAGAAAGCAATATAAATACCAAATCACATGATGAAAACCCTCACTTTGATCAAACTGACCAAAAAAGCCCAACAAAAAGAATAATACATAAGAGACTGAAAACACTCAAGAAATGCATTTCTTTAAACCCACTTTTCAAAATGGAAGTGCCCGATTCTATATAGCAATCAAATAACAATTGTATCTATATATGAAGTGAGTAAAATTGAATATGCAGCCACTATTTATTACCATTGCAGAGAACTACACTGATCCAACAAGATCACTGTACCTATCTTGGTTTTTGTTATTTATGGCATTGATTTTATTCACCGGTCATGGAAATCAAGAAGATCGGAATTTAGAGTGGTTTTTGGCAAAAAAGTCAAGACTTCAAGTTAAAACTTTTTTTCTTGAATTTCATGTATCCAACAAATTTCTGGGTCCCATTGTAACATAGATTTTATACTCATGAGTCATCATCTAAATCAGGAGAGTCCATCTAAAGTCTATGCTCTAAAGTCTATCTACAAACAATGTGGATATAGAAGATGCTAAAATGCAAGCTGCATTACTACTGGATAAAAATAAATCATACCCTGCCCAAGATAATAAGTTGAAACCAGCCATTAGATTATGTTTCATGGCGTTGCTTGAGACTGCTAGATCATAAAATGTAGAATTGTGGGATGCATTAAGACTCAGTGATCAAAACAGAATCATACCTTAACCTAAAAACTTTATTGAAACATAGTATTTGATTTCAAAATAGTAATTCACTTAGAATTTCAATTTACAAATAAACGACTGAAATAAATATTCCTATCATCATCATATTGTAATGCCTTAAATATTGTCTGTGCTTATCTTACAATAGAGGAATATATTTTGTAAATGTACGCACCAATCACCCATTTCAGAGCGGTTCTATATAACAAAATACAGAGATGTTTCATGTTGGATTCTTGTGTCAAAAAGGTGTAATTCAAAACAGCAACCTAGTTTGCTAGTATAGGCCGATTTCATAGAATTTCCAATACATAAGCTAACACCATAAGCCATCTTGGGGATAGGGATTCTCATTCTAATTACATTAAGACAAAAAGAAACATGCAAAACCAAATTGCTCAAGGACCATGCACAACATTCCCCATTTGAACTGTACTAATGTAATAATTAGCCATTACCAGTTTGTGGTGCACCCTCCTGAACCATATCTGCTGGAAGTGCTGCTGGGTCAAGCTCCCAACAATTTCTTGGTATATTCAGAGCATCATTCCCTTTAAGTCTGTGTGCTGGCACCTTATGTGAGAATCTCAGCATGTTTTTCTCTGTAACACTTTCAGTCTCCATCCTTTGGAACAGAGTCTTGTATTTCCCCACCTTCACAAGAGGAACAACATCGATCCCAACCTCATTTACAGAATCGTTGAGAATCTCTACAAGGAGATATTTATGCCTGATTTCCTCAGGAGTGGATGCATCCCAATCCGGGGACCAGTCCCTATACAGAGCCCAAACATCTCCCCTTCTTGGCATAATTTTAACCCTTCCCTTGGATCTCTCCCACCACACAATGTGAGAGAAAACATTGATGCTTTTGATAGTAATAGTATTTAGAAACTTAAAATCTCCACACCCCTTATAAAACCCTGCTTTGTGCCATTTAATAAGAGCGGGCTCGTTATTGAGCATTGAGTCAAGCCAAGTTATCTGCACCTTAAATGGATAAAAGGAACAAATCTTCCGTATCCGAGCATAAAACCGAGGCATTCCATCCTCATCATCATATGCAGCCCAAATCTGGTCCACCTCAAATGACTCTTCTGCTCTGTCTCCATCAAAATCATAAAAATCTGCATCTGGCACAGCCATCATCTTCTCCTTTATATCTCTCTTAGCTTTTCTTCTTACGCTATTAGCGTTGTTAGTTTCCCCCCTGTTCTCCTCCCCGCGAATTTTGCGGGGATTAACTTGATCAGGATACAGGGGCAGACCAACTGCGACCATCCCCTTCAGCTTTGTACTCAAGATTGTACATGAATTGCCCTGATAGGCGTCTGCCCTATCACTCTCCCTGCCAAAACCATCTTCCAGAATAACACAATCATCGTCGTCGCTGTCATCATCAGTACCATTGTTTTTTCTTTTGTTACCAGCACCGGACGCCATACCAAAGCCCTGATTAGGCCTCTGCTCAAAATCCTTCTCCAATTTGTCAAAGATTTGTTGCACAAACCTTGCAGTGGCCTCTGCAGAGGCAGCAACATAAACACTCTGGCCTGAGCATCTCTGGCTTTCTTTCTGAGACTCGTTACTGGATGGCCAATAGCCATGGACATTACCCCTGAAAGGCCTTCGCAATCCACTTCTCATCTTATCATACTGAGCCTTTCTAGTTTCATCAGAAAGAACTGTCCAAGCTTCTGCAACCAGCTTAAATGCTCGCTCAGCTCCTACACCACAGTTCTTATCAGGGTGCAGCAACAAAGCCAATTTCCTATACTGTTTCCTGATTACAGAGACTTGGGCATGAGTATCCACATCCAAAACCTTGTAATAATCAACCAATCCCTTGGGTTTTTGGCCAGGAGCAGCAGCCAGGTGGACATTCAGAACTGCTATGAATTGAGTGAGGCCTTCAAGAACAGGATATATATTCTGAGCTTTCAATGCCATCTTCCTGGCACCTTCCAAATCCTGGGCTTCAAATTTTTTCTCTGCAATTTCCTTGGCCTTTCTGGCCTCATCTTGATAGCAGTCCATTTGCAATGCCTGTACAACTATTCTTGGCTTCCAAGGCTGACGGGAGACGTATGAAGTAGCACAGAAAAACAATTGTTACTGCCCAGAAATAGTATGAAGAAATTTGGATCCCAACTTCTATCAATGTACATAATTTTCTCAGGTGGAATTAAAACGTGCAATGCACTCATTCGAAGGAGTGATGAGATTATTCCTGAGTTGTACAAGTGACTTAACAGTGAACCGTCATCTATATGGCATGCAATTTTATAATCATAAAAGGTCATTCGGTTTCTGTTAGAAAGCTCCTGAATCCTTTCGTCGGCTTAAAGATCATGAAATTGAGCCCATCCCAAAACAAAAACTAATCGGCAAATGATGTTATTCAATCATATATCTTAATGTAAGTTCATAATATTTAGTGCCTCGTAATCATTCAATCTTTGAGTAGGAAATAATGGCAGTAAACCTGATGTAAAAAACTGAAGATACTGGCTAAAATATTGCAGAAAATAATGATTTTTCGACACTTCTGTGAATTATCACTCATTAGGATGCGTTGCATTCGGACAAATTATGTGAGAGTGGGATAATAGATGTTTCTCTACAAAAGACAGTATCTCTTTCACACATTTTAAAGAAAATTCTTAAAACATTAATATTTATGCTTAGAAAAATAGTTGTGACAGTATATTTTGCCCTTAAATAAAAAGGTAAAAATTGTTACTATTTTCTTTTTAAAATATTTCACTCAACAATAATATACATGAGTTAATCATCAGATGATATATAAAATTATTACAATTTGATAATATTAAATTATATGAAGTAATTTAAAATGTTTTCCTTTTCAATTAAATATTATAAATCAAAATAATAATTTCATTCAAAAATAATATATGTAATTATGTTACTTTTGATTTTAGAATGTAATTTGATTATTTTATTTAACCTACTAAATAAGGACACATTTGTCGCTCAAACATGTTATATTATTCTCTTCAAGACCTATTTGACTCAATTCTCAATAAATTTACTTGCCTTAGACAAGATGTCAATTTTGATCATGTCCATTGATAAGATCATTGGCATAATGGCATTGGTTGCTTTCAAATTTTAAACTCATGCATTATGAATTTGACAATAGTGAGATTTGACTAACACCTATTGACATGGGGGCTAGAATTGAAAAATATGTTTCTAAGGTATGTTTTTAAAATCTTCATCTGAGGACATGTAAATCATCAGGTCATTGGAGCATTTTTAGGAAAAGAGCATACACTCTCTTCTCCCTTATGTGTACTTAGTCATTAGTCACCCTATATCAAGCATCGACAATCACTTAAGTTCAACAAGCAACAATCAACATTCATCAACATACATTAGTGATTAGAAATCAATAATCAATGCTTGATTTAATAATGTTCACTATCAATATCACCACACATTGGCATTCATTACCTTCTCATTCATCTCTTTTAGTTTCATTGTTAACTTGATCCTAAGGCTTGACTAAAGTGCAAGGAAGTCTTGAATTTCAACCCTAACATAACAAACCCCATGGTACTTCTTAGTATCACCATTATTTCTTTTACTTAAGGTATTAGCAAGTGAGCAATTTTTGCAAGTACTAAGGTTAAAACTTTGTACCAAATGGGATCACTAAAAAAAATAGGATTAAACCACTAGGAAGATGGGATCAATGTCATGGTTTTTATCCCTAACACTCAAGTTTTTAAGATCCAATTGTCTCAACCTCTAATCAATTCTATATTTTGTCTATAGGACACTATCCTAGCATGCTAATAGATAAAGTTGCATCACAAGGTATATAAACCCTAATCCCTTACAATTTTAATTTATCACACTTTCAATTATAGTCACATTTAGATTAATTTTAATGAATTAATCATGCTTATCTCAAATATCTAGGATGGTCACTTACATGTAAATAATTTATGTCATCAATTGACATAGATATCTTTGGAGACTCATTTTATTTCTCTCCATTTTTGTGAAACCATGACATCCACGCCTCACCTTCAGGATTAGATTGTCACATTGTGGATCCCCTTGTTATTTGTGATTCATTTATTCACCTTTCATTATATATTGTAAGGGTGAAAGTTCAACATTGTGTTGCACTTTTATAAAGGAAACAAACAATACCGATCTAACTTTTTAACTTGAATCACTAGATTGTGACATATATGTTTTAAATTTTGAAATGATGTAAACTAATACAATATAGATTTTGAAGTGTCTTTTATGTTTACATATTTTGATTTAAATTTAAAAATTATTTAAATGTAGATTTTTTATAAATTAACACTATAATTTAGTTATTTATAAAATGTTAAAAATTAGGTTAAGTGGGATGCTACTCTTTATATAGTAATTTTTTTCCTTCATTCTTTTTCGTATGTATAACTTGAAATTTTAATGCATGGATTTCTTTTTCACTGTATTAAATATATTTTTAAATAGATTTTAAAAATTTGCATACTAAAAACACGACTATTCCAATGGGACATCACTTTATTAATCTCTTCTCTAGTACATCATATTTATTTTTTAATAAACAATATCATTTCTTCTTAACAAGACCATCAACAATATGTTCCGGTGTTGATGACCTACTTTTAGTAAAAATTGAAAAAAATATAAACAATAATTAAATATTAAAAATTATATATTTAAAAACTACACTAATAGATCTACAAAATAATATTTTTTATGTTTCTCTAAAATGTTTACATGAGTAAGAGTTGTGAAAGCATCAAATTTTTGAACTTTTTTTTTTTGCTAAATTGACCCCAAAAGTGATGGTACATATATATCTAGTGGATGATTCTGTTTGGGAAAATTGTGGCTCATATCTAATTAGCTACTATGAATCCAACTAGCCATATTTTTTACCAAAATTGTCATTCAATTAGGACACTTAAATGTACTTTTGTTGATAAATTGGCCAAAAGTGTGATAGAACTTTGAACTTTTACATATAATTAAACCCTATCCTTGGCTTATTTCCATTCTCATAACAAAGATGTTCATGTGCTTTCATAGTTTGTTGTATCTCACTCTCTAATCCATAAGGACACCATCTACTTCTACCACATGGATGATGCTCCATGCTTTATGAATTTATTGGTTCATAATGCATATACTTTAACTCTTTCATAGAGCTTGCTGGCACCTTTCCTTTCATGTCAGAGGATTTCACTTCTTTTTTTCATGACATCTATGATGATTTTACTCCTCGGATGAAAACACAAAGGTCAATAATTTTAATATGATGTTAACTAATTATTTATGACATTTCCTATGTAGACTTTTTTAATTTATTTTTAATTTCTATTATATTTAGTTGATTTTGATGAAGTGTTCATAAGAAAATTAAGTTTTGTATTAAGTGCCTAATTTCACTTCTTTACTACATAATCAAGTAAAACTTTGTATTCTTTATCAAATGTAGACCTTAAACACCAATATCTATTTTTAACATATTTTTGTAATTTTAATTAATTTTTAATAGATAATAATTATAATTTAGACAAAAAATTCCCTTTAATAGCATATACATACACCCCAATTAAATTTTTTTTATTGAAATAAATATTTTAATATGAAGAGAATTTATTGATAATATTTTGTTGATACCATTCGCTATTTTCCCTAGTGTCTCAAATAAATGTCATTGTTTTTTGTAACAAACCTATGTTGATTAAAAAATATATTAAATATTAAATTTTGTATTTTTAGAATCCTAACAAAAAGGGCTCTTTACCTAGTAAATTTTTATTTTTTAATAAATCGATTTGGGGTTTGCAATGGCAAGTTTAGTCTAATTAAATTGATTGATGTTGCTTGGAGGGAAATGAATGCCATATAAGGGATTTCAATCTCACCCCACAAATAAAACATTGTCATACCTAATTTCCTTGATTCTAACTTGATCTATAAATAAAACATTGGCATTCTTTCTCAATCATAGATCTTTAACACCAATATCTAGTGTTAACATATTTTTATAATTTTTTAAGATAAATAATTATAATTTTGGGATATAAAATTCCCTTCAACACTACTATTTTTACATATATATCTAAATTGAAATTTAGTTTTTCATCGAAATAAGGATATTTATATGAAAAATGGAATTGTTTTTTAAGATTTTGTTCATATTATTTACAACTTCCTTTTATGTCTCAAATATATGTCATTAGTTTCTATATTATAAAAAAAACTATGCTAATTAGAATTATATATATAAATAAAATATATAACATATGTTAATGGGCTCTTCAATTTAAGACGACCCCTTGTTCAAAGGGGTATCATCAAATTCCTTCCACCACAACCTAGGAGTTATAAACTAAATTTCAATAAGGATTCTAAGGGAAACCTAGGCCCCTTAAGTTCAAGTTGTGTTATTAAAGACAACAAAGGAAAACTGATAGAAGCAACATCCAAGAGACTTTTATTGAGGATAAATAATGAAGCTAAAGCCTCTTCTATTTTTCTTGGAATTTAATTAGTCCAATCTTGTAAGTTTTATATGGTAGAAATAGAAGGGGATCAAATTGAAATAATCATCAGTAAATAGGAAGATACAATCAACAATGATCCTGCTCACTCAAAAAAATGAATATTATCCATTGTTATTGAGAAGGAAATAGAATTGTTGACTTCCTATCTTATGAAGGCATAGACATGAATGAAGATTTAATTTTTGGGTATGATTTAGAGTGTTGGCAAGGACTAGCAATGTGTGGGATGTCACCC
The DNA here is from genome assembly GCA_007258455.2 of Sequoia sempervirens. Lineage (NCBI taxonomy): Eukaryota > Viridiplantae > Streptophyta > Pinopsida > Cupressales > Cupressaceae > Sequoia > Sequoia sempervirens. The sequence continues at coordinate 17,844 of VDFB02151763.1, read as the reverse complement.
ATGAATCATTAATCCATGAGATTCCCCACTCAAGCATCATTGGGAATAAATAATTATTACATGGTATGAGGAAAAGGGGTATTTCAAATAATGTTTACACATATTTTTGCATGTCATATTTCTGAATTGAAGTATCCATTTCACATAACTCTCAACTTTTTTTGCATTGGTAAAATAGATTTCATAATCAAACTAATGGGGAGTAATGACAAATGGTTTTCCTAAAAAGCATTACTAACTCAAAACTAAGGTTTTCTCTTCTAAGATGTTGGGATTGAATATAAATTAAGGAAGTGTTTGGCTTGGATTATTTGGCATAAACAAAATGTGACCAAGCTAACTTAAAAATCTCATCCAAATTCATCTCAAATATCTTAGTGATTGCAAGTAGTAAGGAAATGGTAAGGAATTAGGCAAGATCTATATTTGGGAGAAACATCACAAAGACATTAATACTATGATTGAAAGTGCAAGTTCAATTGATAGAACCTCCCTACCCATTATTGGCAAAAAAATTGAGGCATAACTTCCATGGGGATGATGTAAGAAATTGAAGGATGGAGGTAGCATTGGCAAAAGAGGTGGTGTCAATCTAGGGTTTTCTCACTAGTAGAGTTGATTTATATAGCCTCGAGATGGTTATAAAGGACTTTCTAGCCCCATTCAAAAGAGTTGTAAAGCAAGAGCAACATTACCAAAGAGGCATAGGAATCATCCTTCATCATGTAGAGCTAATTAAGGGTTGAAATGGCACCCATAATTCAAGCTTCACCATGGAAGACAAAGAACGTGAAATGGCATAATACACTACAATCTACATCTCTATATTATAGGTGTTATAATAGTAATCTTGTGGTTTTATAGTAATCAAGACTATGATAGATGTATCATTTGTATAGCAATGGCATGCAGTTCCAACTAGTTTTAAAAAAATATTTTAGGAAGATTTGTATAGAAAGTTACCAAAATGATAGGGCTAGAATTTCATGTAAAAACTATTTTTTATATGAAAGGAGAGAGCCCAAACTATCATTACAATTATATTATATATATATAGGTAACCTAACAAACAAGACTATTTACCTATTAAAATTTCATCCTTATATGAATTTGTTTGATTGTAAAAATGAGGTCAAAACTGGCAAGTTTAGTCAATTCAAATTGGTCCATTTCATTTGAAGTGAAAAGAATGTCATATGAGGGGGTTATATACAACCCCTTTGATCTAACAAGGGTTCAATCCAATCCTTTACATGAATTCACATTAGAAAAAATTAAGAAAAAGCATATTATTAAAGGGGGAATTAGATTGAACCCCTTACCTTGTGGTGGTGAGAAAGAGACTCAATTGAACTGTAGTCAACCAAACACTCTCGTTGATCAAAACCCACATGTTTGTGCATGAATTTCACTCCACATTTTCACTTGTGACCCAAGAGAGGGACACATTATTATTCTTTGACCCATGACTAATTTATTTACTGATTTGACTTTGAGTACCTTTATTTCTTCTCATGGTATACCTAATGAGGACGTATATGATGATTGTTTCCCCCTCACTTGATGTTTTTTCCTTGTGATGATTATATCTTTCAAGCAACTCATGAACCCCTTGATGTTTGTGATGCTTCATTGTGTGATGATAGTATAGTTGATGTTTTTAATGGACATATTATCTATGAACCAATATTGCATTCATCTAATGTTACATCTAAGGTTTATGTTTCACATGATGAGGTTATCACACATAATAATGATCATGCTTCTTCCTTATTCTTTGATGGTTTAAATATCTAATGAAAATTTTCATAATGCTTTCCTTTGATTTTTATGTCTTGTATTACTTGTCCCATTGCATTGTTACTGTGAACTTTCAATACCTCACGATTCATTGTATATACCCCTTATAATGCATATATCATTAGAGATCTTATCATTTATGGCTTTAGGGAAGATACAAGTGCATATTTACATGTTAAATATTTTATTTTCTTAGATTATGTTACACACATGATGGTGCATTTCTAATGTATGCATTTGGATAAACTTTAAATAATGAGGCTTTACCATGATTTGATGTGTCCAGTTCTTCATATAGTCCATTCATTAATCTTGCTTGTTGTCTTTATTGAATACTTGGACAATTTTCCTTGAGTATACTTTTCTAGCAATTTCATCTTTTACCCATTGGTAGCCATTCATTAAGAATTCCATGGGTGCACTTATGCTTTTACAGAATACATGATTTGTAGATTTTGATAATGAGTCTCCTAATGCACATCATGCCATCTTTTGGGGATCATACTTAGAAGCATGATTATCAGTGTATTCCCTTATGAAATTGCATATCATGTCAATCAATGTTATCACTACATCTCATGAGAAACTTATACAATAAAAACCAAAAGCATTTAGAGACTTCACTAGATTGAAGGGTCCTCCCCATAATTGTTAAAGCAACTTTTGCAACAAAAATCCCTCACTTTAAATCCTAATGAACTAATGAATACATCTAAAGGTGTCCCATCAAATTTCAAAGTTAGATATTCGTGTGATTAATAGACACCTAAGAAAACTACAAGTGTATTACATTAAAGCATAACATTCAACATCGTATTTTAACAAACATGAATTAAAAATTAACTACATTGATGGCAAATGAAATAGAATTATAATGCCTCAACATGTAGAAATGAATAAAGAGGATCCTTTCCAACCCTACTCATGAGAAACATCACAAGTCCAGGGAATCTAGCACAACTCATGTCAATATTATACATTAAGACATTAAAGAACATGAATATAAAGGAATTTTCACATACAAGTGGGCATAAATGGCTCAATATGTGGTGATAGGTGCTCCAACAAAAGAAACACTTTTGAAACAAAGTCATCTAAAGGAACTCAAGATGAGACAAAAGTTGTAAATGATACAACTTAGACAAACATCATCATGATCGTGTTCAATGTGATAATGAGAAAACATCACCTACAGACACATCAAAAACAAGAACATGCACATGAAATGCAAGAAACAACATCAATAGTATCATTTTTATATACAAATTATGTTCATAAAGAGGAAATTCATGATCATGGTCCCCCTCCATCACCACATGTGCAACCATGGCATTTAAGAAGCTACTCTCATGGATGGATGTTGCATGCTTTCACTTTAAAGTTAAATGTGTTATCCTAACCTTGTCACTAGGGGTTTAAGGTGTCATTGCTCCTTTGTAGATTTTACATTCTCAAGCTTACTCTTCGTGGGGAAGGAGTGGGGGCAATAGTTGGGGTATCTTTCCAACACATTGGAAAATAGACAAGTGCATTTTACATATGCATTCTATACTCAACCCTACATTTATATAATGTATTCATTGTTTATGTATAAATTTCCAACACACAATTTTAGTTTTACATTCATGTTCATTTTAATCACACTCTTTTCTCCTTGATTTTTGTGTACTTCAAAATACAAATAATTCCTAAGGGGTATATCACCTACTGATTTTCTTATCAACTTCCCCTTGATTTATGTGTACTCCATAATACACAAAATTCCTAAGGGCTATATTATCTATTGATTTTATTATCAATTTATGTGTGGTCTCTTAGGTGACACATTTGTTTCTATGGATTAAATTCTCCAAAATTCAAAAACTTGACATTTTTAATCACAAATTATTTATTGTGTATTTCTACATTGGTATATGTGCACACACCAAAGTGAGGGAAAAACATAGAGAAGTACATATACTACCACTTTTTCGCTCTTGTTTTACATTACTTTTGGTCAATATCTTAGATGCACAATTCTAATGTGCAATTTCTCCATTTTGTTTCTCCCATTGACCTAAGAGCCATTTATTACTCAAACATGCCACATTGCTCAATTCAAGAACCTATTTGACTCAATTTTGAATAGCTTACTCATCTTGAATAAGATCACAATTGTGAAGCTACCCACTACACAATCATTGGTACAATAACATCAAACACTTCCAAATTTTGAATTCATATATTTTAAGACCAAAAATGCCAATATTTGACCATAACCCACAAACATGGGCACCAAAAATCCAAAATTGTGCATCTAAGGCCATTTATTTAAGGGTACCATCCTAGGGCATTTGTACACCATGGAGTCATGAGATAGCCTTCACAAGAATAGCACATACTCTCTTCTCCTTTTGCAATTAGTCATTTGTCAATTATCCTTTGTCAAGCATCAACAATCACTCCAACAAATAAGAATCAAGGTTCGTTGTCAAGGCACATTCAAAGTACACTCTACAATCCAAGGCATTCACCAACTTACATCACCAAATCAATAATCAGCAATAAATTTAACAACATTCACTACCACCACACATTAGCATTCATTCCATCTAACCATTTTTTTCACTTTTATTGTTAACTCAACATTGAGGCTTGACTAGGTATAAATAAGCCTTGAACTCCAACTCTTGCATAGAAAACCCCACAATGCTCCTTAACACCGACACTATTATCCTTACTTCAAATGTCAACACACAAGCACTTTCTACATGGACCAAGAATCAAGGAGTTTGAACAAAATCTCAAAAATGATAAAATTATGCTATTGAGAAGAGAAGATCGTTGTCACAATTTTGTCATCAACACCCATTTTTCAACATTCCAATCAGTAATCTAGTTCCAATTTATTGTCTGCATCCTATCATCAAGTAAAATTGTATCACAAGGTACACAAAACTTAATCCCTTTTAATTTTAATTTAACATATATTTAATTATAGTGGGTTAACTTATTTTAGTTGAAAAATCATACTCAAATCGCCTATCTAAAGTGGTCACTTTCATATAATTGATATTTATTCAATTAAAACTCGAAATATTTTTAAGTCATTGTGTTTCCTTTCAATAATATAAACCATCTTTCACTTAGCCAAGAGAAAAAAGGTCTATATAGAAATAGAGTAATTTGTCCATTTTAGCTTTCACTATATTATTAAGAAAACATAACCAAGAATCATAGATATATGTCCTCCAAGGAAATGGTTTTACTAGACTCCCATGTGATGCTCAGGCCCACTATTCAGACTTCTAAAAAGTCAAGGATTTAGGCTTCCTATTTTAAATCCTTGTTTATTTAACAAGTACCCTATATAGCTAAGACTTCACAGCTAAATGTAATTACTTCCAAATTTCTCAAAATAAGCCAGATAAAGAATTTCATTAAATAGTGACTTAGAGGATGCACCATTGATTTTCTTTACATCAAAGATGAACCTAAATAAATGATAAAATGTACAAGGATTCAATGATAATGATCTTCCCTAATAGAATAACACAAAACAGGCAGTGAAACCTACAAATTTCATTCAATCATTCTAAATTTAGTAAGCAATGAGAAGCAGCACCTCTGGATTAGCATAGTACAATGAATTCAGTTGCAAAATGTACAATGATTGGATGTTATCCCAACAACTTTTAGTGACCTTTTTGCAATGCTTTTCCAACTTTCCTATCCTCAAAAAGAGGATGATAGCTTCGTGACGGGAGAGCAATTGGTTTGTAGATTCACTTGAACAATTGAGACCTAAGTCCAGCCCTCAGGGATGTCTGAAATGGGCCTGTTAGTAATCTTATGGATATTAATATAGCATTGATGTCCACCATTAAATATACAAAAGAGAATGATGCAAATATAAGAATAAGAGACTATAAGTAAAACAACTGCACAAGATAAGAATACCCTTACCTGTTTGTGTCAATAACCCCTTAATCATTATAAGTTAAACAATCATAAACTACCAATCGTTTATGATTTGGAGTTTTCTTCACTGAGACTCTTCAGGCTTTTGACAAAATCATCTAGCTCTATAACTGTAATATCATCCCCATCTTGTGTTGCCACCAAAACAGAGCTCACAACTCCTGTCAGGAGGCCTACAAAACATGGAATCAGGTTATATTACATGCAGTTGCCAACAGAAAATTACTAATAATTTATGAATGGATTTCCATAGAAAGCAAATTTACCATTTTCAATGACACCAAGTATCAGGTTTATTTTTTCCTCTAAGCTAGCAGGATCTTTTATACCTTCAGGAAAATTGCAAATCAACAATGGAAATATCAAATAAGTGCATAGTTTTAATGTTAAGGAAATACCAAATGTCATTCAACAAACTAATAAGCAAAAGAGAATTCAATACATATAAAACCAACATTCAGTTTAACTATATTTGGATACTCCTAGCCCCGAGTAATTAAGTCCCATCCATAGATTTTTATTACATAATGATTTACACTGAACATTCATAAATAGACATACATGACCATACATAATTGTAAATTTGAAGAAAGTTTGGGCAAAGGCAGAAAATCTTGAATAAAAACTAATCATCTAATAACACATGCATGGAATTTTTACTAAAAAAATGCTTAAATTCTTGAATGATATACTAGAACCATAGATTGCATACTCGGTGAGTTGCCAAGTACTCACCATTGATTTTCACCCATGTTTTTTTATCAGTGTTTACTCCCAAGTTATTTTTCCAAGTTATGTGTTTACATATTAGTAAAAAGCACGTGCATATGAATCCATGTTGTCTTCAAATATGTGAAGTGCATATAAGAATTTTAAAAATCAAGAAGCAAAACCATACAATGCTCCAAATGATGTAAGTCTCAACATTTTACAGTAAGCTTAAGATCTGAAAAAAATAGTATTTAAATAATTTTGTACCTGACATCAACCACCATATTCCCAAGGTCTGTAATTACAGGCCCATCTTTCCTCAGAGCATTCCGAATTTCAGGAACTGCTAAATAGCAACAAATGTTAGTTCTATCTAAAATAGACATTAGCACATTAGCAACACAAACCTTGCATTTTGTTGCATAACTATATTTCAGTGTTGTGAAAATTGAACTCCATTTTTGTAAAATCAAAAGTGTTAATCTAAAAAAAAATAAAAATACAAATCACATATTTTGCTTGTGTAAAACAAGCTTTCGAAGAACAGGCGATATTGCTTGAGGAATAACTTCAACCTAGAAAGGGTAAACAATTAAAGAATTGATGAGTTACAAATAGATAAGTACTATAAATTTCAATAAATAAATAAATTGTATTTTTCAATGTCTCATTCATCGTAAAGAGAACAACGAAAGGACTTTAATGGTTTAACTCATTCAAATAGATTCAATTATAACTATGATCAATCTACAAACTGACTCTTTATATTTTTGAAATTATTAAATTATGTTGAAACAGGGTTTCTCTATAAGTATCTGACTCAATAAAACTCTACTCCTCATTAAATATGAGCAAACATCCAAGAAATGAACATTTTGAAAATTTGAGAGGGAAAACATAAATTAAAGTTGCCTGAGATAGCTGAATTTGACGAATGGTAACCATGGTTACCAGAAAATATTTAAAATAGATGATGATGGCAACAGACTATGGATTTATTTATTTATTTTCTAGTATGCACTCTGTTTAACATAAAGAGGGGTAAAAATTTATTAACACAAGAGAAAAATACAGAGCCAAATCATTACATAGCCTTATCAAGCTCTACCAAATGGTCCAACTGTTGAGACAAATCAGGGGTAATTGACCCTGATCAACCAAATTCCAATCATGAATATGGTCAAAAGCCCATTTAGCCAAACAATCAGCAACACCATTCCACTCCCTAGGAATATGAGTGAAAGTAACAAACTCAAGAGAAACACAAAGATTGAGAATTTGTTCAATAATCAAAGCCAAGTGCCAACTAACATCCTCTAACCTCCACCTGTTTAGCAAGCTCACCACCACCTGGGAATCAAATTCACATATAATCCTACGCCACCCCAACTTACTGCCATGCTCCACAGCCAGTAAAATTGCCTGAGCCTCCATAAGATTATTAGTATGAAGACCCTTATAAATAGAGAAAATAAATTGAACATCTCCTGAACTATCCCGACCAACACCACCAATTCCAGCATGACCAGGGTTTCCACGAGAAGAGCCATCCGTGTTAATTTTAAGGATGCCTTGAGGAGGAGGAGACCATCTTCCCTCCCTATTCACCTTCGGAGTAGGATGCCTACACCTGTTGCACATAAGCTGCTGATGCGAAGGAGGCAGATGAAGGCAGTTAAAACAGCCAATATCAGAAGGAGCAATCAACTCAGACAGATCACACTTAGCCACAATCGTTTCTCCCAAAGAATGCAAAATTTTCCACCACAAGCGAGGGGCCCCCATCATCATATCCTAAAAAATTCGACGATTCCTCTCCAACCAAAGGTTCCAAATGATGAAGGAAGGGCCAATCGCCCAAGCAGCTTGAAGAAAGGAAGTAGAAATAGGGGCCCTACTTCCCCGATCCACAAACTCAGCCAAAGAAGAAACACGCTGACAGGGCATATTCCACACTCGCCACCAAAAATGCCAAATCTCCCGAGCATAGGAACATTGGAAGAAGAGATGAGAAACACACTCCTCAGCCTCACGACACAACACACACAAAGAGGGGCCCTGGAAACCCCACTTGCATAAATTATCCCAAGTAAGACATCAATTTTGAGCCACCAACCACATGAAGAAATTGCACTTGGGCCAAGACAACTTATGCCAAACATACTTCCACCAGGGGACCTAAATATCCCCAAACAACTGTCTACCCAATTGCTTATATCCAGTAGACATAGAGTATTTCCCAGACATATCAAAACCATCCCAAGCTAAAATATCAGGTCCCCTCAGCAAATTACAAGCCTGAGAAGCCAAAAGAAGAGCAAGCTCCTACCTGTCCTCCTCAGAGCCCCCAGGAGGCCACTCAGAAAGGTGCTTCCAGCGGAAAGAAACAATAGAGCCGCAATGCTCAGCAATTTTGTAATGCTCAACGGTGTCCCAACCAACAGCAGTAAAAAAATCACAGAGGGGTTGAAGATGAGGAAAAGCAGAAAGAATAGGTGGGTGACCATCCCAAGAATCCCACCAAAAAAGAGCCTGTGATCCTGAATGATAGATCCAAAAAAGTGCACGCTTATTCAACTGGGCTCCCACTTCCAAAGTAAACCAAATCATAGAGCCACTTCCCTCCAAAGGATAGCAAGGAACCTCATGTGGAGCAACACCACGAAGATACTTATAGCTAAGAACACGGGCCCACAGGTGGTGTTGATTAGTACACTAGTGCCAGTAAAGCTTCGCCACAAGAACTTTCCCATTCAAAATAGAAGAGCGTAAACCAAGACCACCCTCTTGCTTAGGTCTACACATAGAATCCCATTTAACAAGGCTCCACTTAGAAGTTATCAAGTTGCCACTCCAAAGGAATTGCCGAGATAGAGCATCAAATTCGCGGAGGAAATACATAGGGGCCGATTGAATAAAACATCTGTAGATGGGAAGGGTCTGGATAACAAACTGAAGGAGGGTAACTCTAGCAGCAGTAGACAGCCACCGATGAGTCCAATGAGTTACCTTCTTCCTCAACTTATCAAGCAACATCTGCCAAGAGGATCTGGGTTGACGACCAATGGTAAGAGGAATCCCCAGATAAACAAAGGGGAGAGATCCAATTTGAAACCTCAAAATAGCAGCAATCCTCCTCTGGATGGCCAAAGGAGTATTGAAGAAAAAAATAGAAGACTTTTGCTCATTAACTTTCTAACCTGAAGTAGCGAGGCAGATGTCCAAAGCTTGCCTAATGGAATCAGCTTCATGAAGATGAGCCAACCCCATAAGAGAGGTGTCATCCACAAACTGGAGGTGAGACAAAGTAGGCAGACCCAACCCCCACTACCACCCATGAATCACACCAAGAGAGACCTGAGATTTAAGAAAGCAACCCAGCCCCTTAGCCATAATAATAAACAGATAGGGAGAGAGTGGGTCCCCCTGACGAAGGCTCCTAGTAGCACCAAACAGCTCTAAAGGTTCCCCATTCATAATGACAGAAAATGAGGAGGAAGTCACACAACTCATAGTCCAACTCACCCACTCAGAAGAAAACCCAAAGGCTAACAAAATCTTCTGAAGGAAACTCCATTTAACTCTATCATACTCTTTTGCCATATCCAGCTTGATGAACATAGACTTCTCCTTGGAGATCGCCATGGAATGAATAGCCTCTGAGGCAATCACCACCCCATCCAAAATTTGACGACCAACCACAAAACCTCCTTGCTCCTCAGAAATAACAATAGGCAGGCAAGATTTAAGCCGCTCAGCAATCAACTTAGTAATAATCTTATACACCACATTGCAGAGTGCAATAGGTCGAAAAATCTCAAGCCTATCAACACCCTCCTTCTAAGGAATTAGGACTAAAAAAGTAGCATTCATGGCCCTAAGCATCTGCTTGTTATGAAAAGATTCACAGACAACCTCCAACAGATCCATCTTCACAATTTCCCAAAACTCCTGGAAGAATTCAACTGGGAACCCATCAGGGCCAGGAGCCTTCCCCTTATTCATCCCAAACACAACCTCTTCCACTTCAAATAGAGTAATTAGGTGCATGAGAGAAGCATTCAGCTCATCAGAGATCAAAGGAGGAATACAAGCAAGAATCCTATTTTCCTCAACCTCAGCAGGAAGAGAGTCCTCAGTAAACAAAGCAGAGAAGAACAGGTGACCTTCTCTGGATAAAGCTTGTTGTGAGGATAAAGCTAATCCTTCAGAGTTAACGAGAGAAGAGATATAACACTTATTCTGACGAGCCTGCACAGAGTGATGAAAGAAGGTAGTATTCTTGTCTCCCTCTTGAAGCCAGTCAATTTGAGCCTTCTGTTTCCAGAAAATCTCCTCACGAAGCTCCCACTCTTCCACAGCTTTAAGAGCCTAGGACTCAGCATGTCCAAGGGCTTCTGAAAAACCAAGATCCCTAATCTGGCGAGTAATGACAGCAAGACGCTCCTATGCTTCCCTTTTCTTAGCACAAAAATTGCCAAAACATAGCCTATTCCATCTCTTAAGATGAAACTTAACACATTGCAACTTCTTAACAAAAGAGTACATAGCAGTACCATACGCAGGGGCTCCATCCCGCCACCACTGAGCAACAAGATTATACAGAGAAGAGTCACGCAGCCACATAAGCTGAAATTTGAAAGGAGGATTCTTAGGATTAGGGAAAGGAGAAGCAGAAAACTTAATTAGCCAATGATCAGAGCCACACCAATCAAGAATCTCATAGCCAATAACCACACTGCCCCCAACCCAAAAACTAGAAACAAGAAACCTGTCCAACCGCTCAGAAATCACCTCCGACCCACTCCGCCTATTATTCCAAGTAAATAAGCCATTAGAAGGTTTGACATCAACAAGAGCAAGAGAAGCCACACTAGCCCGGAACAAATCTGAAGCGGGACCCAATCTCGGCAATCCACCTTTTTTCTCTTCTAGGCACAAGATAGAATTGAAATCACCAGCTAAGATCCACAGCAAAAAGGGAGCACAAGATCTAACAAACGTGATATGGGCCCACAGCTGGCTTTTACCACGGAAGCATACACATTGATAACCAAAATAGTCTCACCAGAGTCCAAAATCGAGGCCACCATTGAGATAGAGGAATGGCTAGAAATCCACCAGCAAGGAACAACCTTACGAGGATCCCAAAATAGTGCCAAACCTCCAGAATTTCCTCTAGAGCCAATACACTGACACTGCCCAGAAGACCAAATATGAGGAGCATACTGAAGCATACATTCCACCTGAAGCTTAGTCTCCTGCACACAAAAAATATCTGGAGAATGTACCCTAATCAAATCATGAATAGCTTTTTTATGGGAGGTGCTATTTAGCCCCCTTGCATTCCAAGAAAGAACAATCATGGGGAAGGTTGGGCAAAGTGGCCGTCCAAGGTCTTAATAGAGCTCGATTCCACCAACAACTCCCCAGTAGCTCTAATCTTTTCCACATCCTTCTTGCGACCAACCTTAGGAGACTTATCAAAATTTCCTTTCTTAAGAGGGCGTTGGAGCACTCCTAGATAAGAAGTTGAACCCCGACCTTTTCCTGAGGATGCCTCCTTAGCTAAGTCCGCTAAAATAATATCATCATTTAAAGCAGCCAGATTGTCCACAAACCCAGACCCTCCCTTCTCCAAAGGAAGAGAAGAGTCCCTAACTACAATTGCCTGTTCCAACCCTGTATCCATACTAGTATCCCCAGACAAGATCTCAACAGGAATCCCTTCCTCCAAGGCCTAATTGTCCAAAACCTCAAAGCGATTGAAACCCTGATCACTCTGCTTATCTTTAAAGGGTCGCTTCTGACCTCTCCCCTTAGCTTTAGGTTTAGCAGGAATGAAGCCATCCTTATCAGGCCCTCGCTTAGCCTTCCCCCCTTCAGCCATAGACACCTTGCTTTTATCTGCCTTCTCCACTGAAGGCCCCGAGGGTGAAGAATAAGGGACCCCAACGGATCTGGAAGTCCGAGGACACTGACGCTGAAGGTGACCATACTCATGACAAAATCGACAACAAAAAGGAAGGGACTCATAATCTAACTGTTGAATCCATGAGGCAGAGCCAATACAAATTTCCAAAGAATCTGGCAATGGATTATTTAAATCAATTTCAACACAAATGCGAGCGAAAGAAAATACCTTTTTATCCAAAGTATTCTGAGCAATGGCATCCGGCTTCCCCAACAATGCCGCTATCCATTGCAAAATATCTTCTCTCCAGAACTCCAAAGGAAGCCACGGCAGATGAACCCATACAGGAACTCGAGAAGGCAGATCCTCAGCCGCATTGAAACCCCCATGCCAGGGTTTCATAAATAAACCCACATGATTGTAAAAATATGGCCCCCCCTCAAAAACATGATTACGATCTGAGATGCAAGAAAAGTCCACCATGAAGAACCCATTCCCTGCCACCAAAATATCAAAGTCACCTTCAACCTGCCAGGTACGGCGCATCCGGGACTCCAAAGCTAAGAGGGGGGCCCGAATACCCAAAAACTTACAGATCAAAACATGTTGAGTCCAATAAGCAAAGTCCTCATGCATCGATTCTAGAGAGATAACCAAAACCGAATGAGCGTGACTCCGCGGCAAGCAACCATTCACTTTCTTGAGCTTGGAGCTCTCACCCACAAAAGACTTATTCATCATCGAAGCATGCATGTCCTTATCGAAGCCCAGAGGTGGCGACACACCCGGGTTCGCCAAGCTGTTGGAGACGTCAGCCATCTTTCCACTCCTGACACCCCAAGCCCAAAAAAAGACCACCAGCCAAAGCACCCCACCCCCCAGCACAACTCACCACCCATGCACCTTCCTCACACCAAACCCTACTTTCCACCACACCACACTCCATCGAGCAGTCAAAGCCCACGTGCCACAAAACACTACCCACGCACCAAGCCACAGCCACCAACCGTCGTAGAAAATAGAGGCCGGCCGAGAGCAAAGGAAGAGACACAAACTGCCGAGCACCCTCCAAACAAAACCTGCCAAACACACAAACCAACAGATCCCCCTGCGCACACACAGATACCCACACACCCAATGCAAACTCAAACAGCAAGAAAGGAATGAGCTAGGGCGCGGATGCCCTAGCTCGGCACACAGAGAGCGATGCAGAGCAGCATGATCTTCCGATCAGGAAACCTTATTAAATTTGGTATGCACTCTATTAAGATAGCATGATTTAACCATTTAATTAATCCTCAAATTATTTGATTCCATTCACTCAAACACCCTTTCTAGAAGCATATTCTTATTCATATAAGTTTGTGTTCAATCAAAATTAAATGATTCTTTTACAGATCCTTTTATGCAGTTCAATTTAGAGAACACATGAAGTAAACAAAATAAAATCACAGAAAGAATACTTACCGGCAAAGGAAAACTGAATCCAAGCCCAGACACAATTTTTGATTGGTCCACTAAGACTACACATTTGTTAGCCATTGTATCGACAACCTGAAGAAAATTGACCAAAGCATCAACATACAAAGAAATATATCCCAACTTAAATAAAGTATTGATCCTCAAGTAAAACATTTCTATTCTCTAGGTTGGCCTTTGGGAACTATCCATCTTTATATATTGTTAAAGCTTAATGCAACCCATTTTCTCCATTTGTAATTGTAAGTCAAAAATTTCCATGTGCCATGAAAACCAATCAAGTCCAAAAGAACTATTTTGTTGGCAAGGAGTTTCAGATCATGAGCTTTAATAGTAGCACACATGGCATGATTTGAATAGCTCAAAAATTAATAATAGCTGACAAGGTTACATAAAAAAACTTGATTTGATCCATGAAAGTTGCCTTTCAAAAATGTAGTTTCAGGACTTAGGTCCTTATTGGAGCAATGGTGGATGAAATAACAGTAAGACCTTATACAATTAAATACCAAGGATCTATATGATGTGAACACACATGAACTTGCTCCATGATTGAATAAGTGATTGGGAGTGAGGGAACCTGACATCTTATGGAAAATACAATGTCAATCTATCCAAAAGTATCAAGTTTCTTTCAAGCACAAATAGTTGGAACGGTTAATCCTCCACCAAGGTTTTGCAGGTAAGCCAAGGGTGAAGAAAGAGGATGTTACAAGCTCTATATGTAGACCTAGTGGTAGAGAGAAAAATATTGATCATGATTTTGGCAAAGGACCTTTTTCTATGATGTTTTGGGATTAATTTCAAGGGGAATATACTTAATTATTTAATACCTCTCTAGCTTGGCAAGGGCCTCTCCTCAAGGAGATGTGGATAATTAGAGAAAGGTGAAATTCTTTTGGAAATAAAGGTGCAAGATCACATTTCATGAGGACCTATCATCTCTCCATTTGGGGAGCTAAGACTTTTTGCTAAGACCTGGCTTTGCTTGTTGAAGTTAGATTCAAATATTTTTGTAAAGATGTTAAAGAGTCTTTGCATCTAGGGGCCTAGGCTTACATATTATCAAATTTGTCTTATTTTGTGAGATATTTCTCTTGTAAATGTTAGAATGATATTAGTTTTTGTTTAGTTTTGTAATACAAGAATTTGTTTGTCATGTATATTTATGTATGTACACAAAATATAATTGACAATATCTATTCCTTGGTACAGGCATACACCATGAGTCATTCATATCTCAACATATAAATTTCCACTAATTCTTGGAGAAAACAAGCATGCACCATGAATATCTCAAACAATGCTTCTCCTGCTAGTCATACTAATACTTATTTTTCCTTGCCCACCATTCATATTAATATTCTATGTATGGTATTGGGAGCGACCTATTTTGTATTATCCTCTTTAGCCTCTTACTCTCACCATAAAAAGAACCCTTCAACCTTTCATAACTTAGAATGGAACTGGTGGTGAAAAGAATCCTTCAACAAGTTCCTTAGGGACTTGTAATGAAATTAACTCTTTAGAATCTTGGAGTGAACCATTCAATTCCTTCAAAAATAGTGGCATCAATTCTTAATTCCTTTAAACTGTCGTTCTCTCTTGATGCTTATTAATCTTTCTTAGTTTGACTTTGTTTGGTTGAGCTTTCTTAGTTTGATTCAAGCATTCTTATTTCTTACTTCACATCAGCAACCTACACCTATCCATGGTAGGGTGTAAGATCAATTGATCTAGTACTTCATGACTTTATGTAAGCATGAATTCCCACTACTAGAATAAACATTCTTTGCCATGTCTTATTTCTTTCATGCCTAAGTGAGACAGTGTAGTGTCATGCATTCTAAAATTTATGCATTTAACCCACTACTTAGCTTTTTCACCTATGTGCCCAACCAAAGTCATCACAAGGTGTTTAGCTATATCCCCTTCTTACTTTATTTCATCAATAGAATCATTTTATCCATAATAGAGTACAAGATAGGTTCCCATTTTTTTACCTTTTGTGCCAATGCACCACCACGCACTTGTCCTACAAATCCCAAACATGGTACTTTATGCCTAAGAAAAAGTGAGGCATAGTTCTTGTCAATAATCCCTTTTTATGCAAGATAGATTTTCCTACAACATGTCCCCTTTCTTACTTCATATTAGCAATCATACAAAACCACAAGACTTTCTGAACTACTACAACATGGTAAAAGGCCCTGCTTGGATCAAATTCCCTTAATGTAAGAATCCCTTTCTTTCATATTGAAGCGAGGATGTGTTTGGGAGCATCATGTGAGCATTCTAGCATTCATTACCACTCTTATTAGTGTTCCCATAACTATGATCAAGATCAGGGCAAACCAACAAGTTGATTGTTAATTTAATATAGGAAGAGAACAAAGAGCATGTTTTGATATGAGGAACAGCCTACATAGTGTTAGAGAACAATCAATTACCACCAAGGAAGAATCAATGTCAATGAGAGTACGAATCATGAATGACAACACAAGAACCACCTCCATATCTGCATAGCTAGCTATCATGGGGATAGAACTCTCATTACAACACACACACATACAATTTCCCATCCAAGTAAGTTGTGATTGATCAATCAAAGTTACAATGCAAGAATGTCTACATAGGAAGATCTAATTTTATTTATTGAGAAAAATAGAGTCGCCATTCTTCATGTATCCAACATAACAAATTATCTATTGCAAACAATATGGCAAATGTGTGACTCCTTTTAGCCAGCCAAGTCAAGAAGGTTCATTTCCTCTCCATATTTTATTATTAGTGGAGGTCACTAGTGCTATCATTCCCCAATAGACTGTGGCCCCATAAATTGAGTGCAACCCTATCAATCATGTCCCTATAGGTTGAGTTCTCCCAAGCACATAATAAAGCAATGCCCTAAACCACTCAAGCATTGAGAGCATACCCCCTTGCTTTTATGAATTTATCTCAAAGTCAATGGTTTATCTATTAGTATAAAGTGGTTGGTTGGCCTATTGTCCTCTCCCTTTCGATAGGTAGGTACATCAAGTGCCACCAATTAGCTTGTCAATATAAAGTGATTGGCTGGCCAATTACCCTCTCTTACCAACCAACCAAATAATCAATCAATAGGTAGGGTGAGCTACCCCCTACCCTATTGATACATTTTATAGTGTTGATAGATTGATCATTCATCTTAGAAACATCACTTAGTGTTACCACATAATATGTCAATATTTCATCTTGGATCAATTTCTTAATTCCATGTTGGTAGGCACTTGTTTATCATTTGGTTGTTCATACCCTTCATTCTATTCAATTGTGAATCCCATTTTGGTAGATATGAACCACCTAGGTCTCTAATTTTTACTCCCCATTCTACACTAGAGAACATCCTTACTCAATCCAATCAGTTGTGTCCCTCACTCATGAGAAGTGATTTTTAAAGAACCACATCAAGTCAATTCCTAAACATGAAATGCTCCCTATCTATGCATGACATGAGATAGGCGCCCTTTAACTCTTTCACAACAAACAAGGGCCCAAATGAACAAGTCAGCTTAAATTTGTGCAAAGTTCTACCATCCATGCCTATTTGAATCAATGGTATTATTTTGGTGCATTTTTTTCCTCACATTTAGTTTATTACTTTATTGTGTTGCATGCAACTAAGATAGAATAAGCTTGCTTAGCTAGGTATCTTCTTCGGTAGCTAGTATCTCCCTTGCAAATTAGTAGGCATTTACTAAGGGAAGTAACATGCACTTTGTAATGTCCCCTCCAAAGTGAGACATCAATATTCAGTAGATTAGCCTATTATTACGATCCTCGTAGGCTAATGAAGGTGGTGAGAGGGTCTTTTGAGGATTGTATCACCTCCAACATTCAGTGATGATTAGCTTTGGCTTTTGTTTGAAGCTTCTGAGACTCAGTCTGCTCAACTTACTATTTATAGTAAGTCAGACATGGACAGAATGGGACCCTTACTA
>VDFB02151762.1:0-29464 GCA_007258455.2 Sequoia sempervirens | reverse complement strand
AATTTTCTCTTTCAAATAAATAATTTTAAATTATTTATCTTGTTGTCACACGACCCCACCTTTTTGAATTAAATTAATTTTAATTCAAAATAGCATTTTTCTCCATAAATCAAATAATTTCAAATTAATTATTTGATTCTCCGGATTTTTCCTCTTTTTAGTTAAATAAATCTTTATTTATTTAATTAGATTCCATATCTTGATTTTTGAATTAAAAATCAGTATTTAATTCAAAATGAAGATTTGTCCTCATTATCATAATCTTTCGTAATTAGATAATATCTTTATTATCTAATTAGCCATTGGTCATTTAAATGGAAAAAGATTTTATTTTCTCTCCAACTCAATGTTTTTTTCTGTATTGATCTTATCTTCTATATTCCTCTTTGTCTCAACTATTCTCCACCATTGATTAAATTATTTTTAATTTAATCTCAACCATTCATCTTTTCTAATTGAACCCTAACCCTGCTTGCTAATTGTCACATTGAATCTTGTCCATTGATTCTAGGGCAATTGTCAATCTTCAATCTTGGCCATTCATCCAAAATTGCATTTTCTATAAAATGACAATTTTGGTCTCATTTTGTCATCTCTCATATCTTAGGCAATTTTTTTTATCTCTTGAATTCATCTTGTCTTTTCTCACACATTGACAACAATATTCAAATCCTTCAACATTTTATTTGTCATTGTCCTAGTCATTAGATTGCTCACACATTCAATCTGAGGGCAACATCACATTTGCAACAAGTTGAGAAGGGCTATGGAGGTGATTCATGGAGGTTTTGAAGACGATTTGGTATAATTGTTCTTATTTTGCACATTTTCCTCCATTGTTCTTCATAGTTAGCTTTCAATTTTATGATTAATGCTTTAATCTGCTAACCGATATTCAAATCCTTCAACATTTGCTTTGTTCTTTTGATCTTTCATCATGTTACTAATTTCTCAGCGATGTCTTGATAAGAGGATTTAGAGAAGCAACGACATATCATGATGATTGTCTTGTTTGTCTTTTTGACATTCATGTTGCTAGGTCCTCAAGGATGTCCTGGCAATAGGATTTAGAGGAGCAATGACATTTCATGACTTGTTCTTCTTGACTTTTTCTGCTTATGGTTGGTTGTGACAAAAAGAATGGGGCAATGGCCCTCTTAGTATGAGTCATGATCATCCTTGTCTATGACTGTTTGTCTCATGTGATGGTACAACCTTGCAAACCTTGATCTATGTCATATCATGGTGTTTGTTGGCCATTACAATAATCTGCCCAATGATGATTAAGAGCAATGAATATCAAAGTCCTATGGTAATATGTTGAAGGATTTGGTCTAGGAACTAACATGCATCTCCTTTTGTCTTGTCATCTTCTCTTGTCCATCTCACGATGATATCCTGTGACATACAAAAACATAAGTGCATACATGATCATATAGGCATTGCATTAGGTCCATACGTATGTCATTGATATCATCAAAACCACATACATTGCATCATACATACATAATCATGTATTAACATAATCATAAACATGACATTCATTCAAATAAATACATTATGCATATCATCAGTAGAACATGGAATAATATCATCATGACATATGCACAAACATCACATTATCATGGCATCACATCATAAATACATACACGACATGGCATACAAGTAATATCATCATAATAATAATCATAAATGCATGTCACATAGGAATCATATGGTAATCATATCGGCATCATCATAATCATCATCACGTAGACATACATCATAATGCATAAACCACATCACGTTGCATAACACATATAGGCTGCATCAAAACTACATCATATATATCATCTAAAAAATAAATCAATGTCAAAGGATAGAGTCATGGATATCCCAAAAATAAGAGCTCGCAGGCTCGATGGTCAAAACATAAGTGTCTAAAATGTCCTAAAACAAGATAGTAACAAACATGTCTATGATGCACTCTCCTCATCCCCTCAAGGAGAAGATCTAGGAGACAGATGCTCTGTTAGAGGAACAGATGTTGTCATGGTAACTCTCACTTGTTCCTGTGATACTGGAGGATCTATCACTGTGGCCTATGCCTGTGATGCTAAGGGATCTACCACCATGGTCTGTACCTGTGACACTGGGGGAATCACCATGGTCTGTACTATAATTTATGGGTCTACCACAGGAGGCCAGCTATGAGAAGACCTGTGCTCTAATCTAGATGACCTATGGTTGTGCCCTGACCTGTGACTCGAGGCATGCCTATGGGAATGGCTAGATCTGTGCCCTAATGACTACCTTGGAGAGGTGGACCCTCCTGCACTGCTCCGACTACCACTGCCACTCCCTGACTTGCTGTTGTTGCCTATCCTCATCTATGTCCTCGTCAAAGTGGGATCTATCCTCTCAGGTGGCACTGCCTACTCATATAACAACTTGTATTTTCCAATCCATACACTAACCCTGGAAAACTCTCGTGCCATATCTGTTGATGGTCTTGTTCATAGTCGTGCAAACTCTGTACACCACTGAGTTTCCTTCTGTTGGCAGATCACTACTTGAGCCCACTCTACCTTGACTACCTCTATCTTAGCCTACAATGCCCTGACCTGTGATGTGCTCTCATCAAATCTCCTCTGCAAATCTGCCACCCTCTAATCTGTCATAGTGTCATGTGGCAATGGAAATCCAGATAGTATCTCCTCCTCTCCCTCCACCATGCTCCATCTTAGTAGCCTCTTGGGCTCATCAATGGCCTCATCATCATCCTCCTCCTCTGCATCCTCCTCTCCACTGAACCCCTCCTCTCTCGGCTGATCCACCTCCATCTCAGCCTCCTGTCCAACCTCCTACTCTTGTCTAGCCTCCTCCTCGACCACATGATCCTCCTATCTCTCCCCCTCCTGCTCCTCCTCTCTCTCATCCTCCTCACCTACCTCTGGGATAGCATCCAGTGGTGCTCTTTCCACACGCTATCGTACCTTCCTAGTCTACCTCCCACCATCTCTCCTCCGCCTCATGCCATCCCCTCCGTCATCCCCATCATCCCCATCTCTCCCTCCACCCCTGCCTTCATCTTTCCCTCTGTCTCTCCCTCGACCTCTACCCCTACCCCTGTCTCTACCTCTACCTCCCCATCCACCTCGTGACACATGCGGTACAACTAATCTCATGTTAATCAGTGTTGGCCCATCCGGATCCGTCAGTGGCACTGGATGATGCATCTGGCACCATAAATCAAAATCAGTAGTAGTCCCTAGATCTACAATTCCACCCCTCCATCCCCACTGCTGGGCTACTAACCCATCAATCTATTGCATGGAAAATGGTACAGAAATAGGCAGACCCCAGGCTAACTCTCTAGACAATCTAGCGCACTCGGCTGTGCCTACTGGTACACCTTGCTACTCATCGAACTGTCATAACACTCTCTGCGACAGGTACGTCTCTATGATCAACTGACTCTGCATGGTCCTACCGATCAAATATCTGTACTATCTGCAGAAACTGAGATGGTCATCCTCATCATCCCACTACCTACAATCCTTGTATGACCTCCAAATTAAAGATGTCATAGTGTCGACCTGATGTCGTCGCCAACCTGTCTCCCCAACTCTAGTCTACTGTAGGGTACTGACATAATAGTAAACATAAGGCATGCCATCTGCCAGCTATAGTCTCTCGATCAGAGGATGAAAGATAGCAACGTGCTCCCATGCCCAAATCATTAGAAGAGTTGTACCACACCTAATGCTTTGTGCCCTCCCATATGCTACCTCATGGAGCTGATGATATAACATCCCCAATAAGCAAGGTCCCCGGGCATAAACAGTTATGTCCCATCTCATCTCAACCAGAACATCTCCCCATCCAATGGGAAACCCATGCCCTTGACGGTCTGGAATCAATACCCCACCAATCAAAGTCACTGGTAAAACATCAAACTGTCCATAATGCTCTGCCATAAACTCCCAGCGGATCTCATACCCCTCGATACCTAGTCTTGTACCCTAGTCATGATAGTAAGCAGTAAAAGTCTGGTACTTGTACTGTGGGTCATATACGGTCTGCTCCCCTCAGATGGCAGATGCAGAATATAGTATACATCCTCAAGAGTCATAGTGGCCTCTCCTGTTGACAGGTGGAACAAG
Organism: Sequoia sempervirens; assembly: GCA_007258455.2. Taxonomy (NCBI): domain Eukaryota; kingdom Viridiplantae; phylum Streptophyta; class Pinopsida; order Cupressales; family Cupressaceae; genus Sequoia; species Sequoia sempervirens. Next base: position 25,319 of record VDFB02151762.1, on the reverse strand, counting down.
CATGTCTTTGAGTGCCATCTCTCACACAGTGCAGTCAACAGTCCCCTATTTGCCTAGATAATGGGCATATAGGTGACATAATATAAACCCAACCGCATCAACCGTCATCACTCCCTCTTGCTCAACTGATCTCAAAATCTATAGGTCAATGGTCTACTCTCGCGCATATAAATAGGCGCTAACTGTCTCTGCACATTGGAAACCAACTCGTCAGTACCTTACGAAAAAACATCAGTATCATTTACCTATCTTAAAAGCATTTCAAATTTGTAGTCAAACAAGGTCAGCCTTGGTCAAAGTCAAAAGTCAAATGCGTCGCGTTGACTTCATTTGTGTTGCAAAATGGCATTTGCGTCACTTTGTACTTCAATTGCGTTGTGATTCGTCGATTGCATCATTTTGGCCTGCATTTGCATCACAACAGAGCACTTGCATCACAATTTATTGCATGTGTCATTCCATTCAAATGCATCGTTTGAACTCATGAATGTGTCACAATTTTCCATATGTGGCATTATAGACTTCATTTGCGGTGTGATTTTATGAATGCGTCACATTTTCTTGTAAATGCGTGACAAATTGATGTCCTAACCTAATGACCCTTCGCATTTGTGTCGCGACGCATCAGATGCGTCGAACACGAATGTAAATGCGGCTTACGCGCATGCATATGCATCACAATGCATGTGTTACCTGACCTAAAACCTTAAAATTTGCATGTAAAACGATGAAATGATAAAGTAAGACAAGGGTACGTACCGCTAGCTTTAAGCCCTCTGGCTGCCTGTAATTCCACACAATCTCCCCACGATGCTCTATGACTGGGATTACCATCTTTGCCAACGTCCTCCTCACTCTAAACTCTTAAATTTACTAAGGTGAAAAGTGAAAATGAATTGACTTTTACCCCATTTTCAACCTATTTATAGGGTCAAAATGGCATTTGTCAAACCTTTTATTATTGGAGACTCTTTTGACCAAGTTTGACCACCCTATTGGTTGCTTTAAACATGTCAAAATCCGAAATCGTCTGCGTCGTTGTCTTTCCCATCACAAAATTGACTTATTGGGACACTTTCCAAATTTTTCTGTCACCTGGCCAAAATTTGAAAATTGTCTCGAGGGGGCATTGATACTCGGTACCTTCACTGGGTCATGTTTCTGACCTATTTTCTTTGTCACAATGCAACATGCTACATTATGACAGAGTGGCAAAATGTAGACACATAAAAATGACCTAGGCCTGCAAGCTTTATTTTTCATCTTTAATTTTTTAATTTACTGTTATGCAAATCCATATTTTTGATTTAATTTTAATTCAAAAATGGTAATCTTCTTCCATAAATCAAGTAATTGAGAAAATTATTGATTTTTCAAATCTTTTTTTTCTGTCCAGTCTTTATCTTCTTGATTTTTTGAATCTTATCTCCCTATCCTCTTGATTTTTGAAATCTTTATCTTTTCGGCTAATCTTTATCCTCTCGTCACATTTATTTTCAACCGTCAATTTGATTTTCTCAAATTGCATCTTGGCTGCTCGCTTTAGATTTTTGCCCTAACCCTAATTATGGGTTGTCACACACAATCTCGACTTTTGATTTTAGGCTTCTGTCAATTTTTGATCTCGGTCATCTGTCCAAAATTTAATTTTCTATAAAATGCCAATTTTGCTCACATTTTGATTTACACAACTTCTTGATATTTCATTCTAGCACAATTGTTGAGTCTTAAGCAATCTTATAGGCTTGTCATTTGGTCATAGGCTTCATTTTAGCATATTTTAGACTTTAGTGTAATGTTTATCATTCACACGATAGCATTGGAGTCATTTTAAATCCTTCAAAACTTGCTTTGGACTTTGTCATTGTCATAGTCATTGCTCACACACTCAAATTTGAGGACAACAATTACATTTGCAGCAAGCTAGAAGGTGTAATGGAGATCAACCATAGAACTTGAAGAATATTGGTGAGCTTGTTCTTGTTTCTATGTTTTTCATTAATTTTCCCTTGCACTTCATTACTAATGTTGGATTTTATGTTTAATGCTCTAATCAATAAATCCATAAAATTATTGTTACATCCACAACTCTTCAATGTACCCATTGCATGCAATTGCTAGTTTTGTATCTCATTTAATGGGCACATGCCCACCTTGCCTGTGTGACACTCACAATCTTTTCCCAGCTAATTAGATGTTGATTGTAGATAAATGTAACTATCATTGTTAAATAGCATTCTATTAGTTGGCCATGCAATAAAGTTTGACATGACAACGGAGCACAATAACTCCCCATAGTGTTTATTGTTGTTCTACTTACATCACATGCTAGACATGTTTCAAGGGTGATAGAAAATAGGAAATTCCAACTACCATTGATTACCTGTGTTTGGCAAGGTTTTATATCATCTGAGGTTTGTACGATGTTCTTTTGGGGGCTTTAACTATTACAGGGACTTATGTTAATGTGGTGTAGAATAAGAATGTCTGGAATATTGTGTACAACAGATTATCTTCAATCTAAAACTAATTCTACTTAATGGATAAGTAGATATTTCTATTAACTAAATTTAAATAGTAGAAATAAATTTATGGTGCTACCATTTAGTTGTGCAATTCCATTAAACTCTATGGAAATCTATTATAACAATAAATTAACCACTTATAATTTTTTTACACCATTTTCTTTAAATATTAGTTTCTCGTATACTCGATTTAAATAAAAAATAATTTGGATTTTATTTTATTTTTAATTATTTATATTAGGTGATTTTATTATTATAATGATGTTTTGGTATGTTCTTCTTATAACAAAAAAAATGTTCAATAATCATAACATAGAATAATGTGTTCAATAATCATAATATAAAATAATGATAGATTGTGTAAGGTATGAAATTCAATCATACGGCCTTATACTTCTATGGTGGTTGTTTTGATGTTTTTTAAATTTTGGTGTTCTATTGTCATTATGATGATATTTTTTTATAAAGTTTTATTTTTCTTTTGTTTGTGTTAATGCTCTTTGTTGTGTGGACATCATTTTGATTACATTTGTAATAAAATAGTTGTGCTCCTCTTTTATAGTAATTGTCAATTAAGTGTACAAGTTTGTTTTCTTTTAACCTAAAGAGAGGATAAAATGAAGAAACAAAGAGATGATGACATGATTACCTATATCATAGGTTTCTTGAATATGTTGTTTAGGCTCTAAGGCCTGCAAATAGTGGTGTTCGAGTGTTTGAAATGCATTTATGGTTATTGTTGTCATTTCATGCTGCCCTTATGTGACCCATCATTGAAAACCGATCTGAGAGATACTCCATGGGTCATATTGCATGAATTTTCCTTGAGGGGTCCTAAAATTGGCTAAGTCCCAAGGTTTTGGGTTTTCAAACTTTCTCTTACCTCTCTTCTAATATGCTTTCTCCATGCTCCTGACCTTCCATCTCCTTTGCCTCTTTTTCCATCTTTCTACTAAGTGTTTCAGGTGTCGACCCACGGCCTTACCCTTTAACCCTTTTCACTTCTGCCATAGGCCTCAAGCCTCCCCTCCGATCTCTGAGTCCCGATTAGGCATTTTCAAAAAAATGTCTAAGTCTCGATCTTCTGGGCATCAAGCATCAAAATTTTCCTCTACCTCCCTTATTTTCTTCTTTTCTTCTTAACAAATAAAGCTTCCACCTGATCCCTGATCCTCAAAATATTTCTTTGGATTTTAGTGATTGGGGCTTCGTTCTTTCACTTATTGCTTCTTCCCAATACATGATCTCTAACAAAGCCTTCAAAAGATTCTCTAAGTTTGAAGATCCCAAAACCCTTCATAAACCCTAAATATTCATGCATCCATTGCAATTTTTTTTAAAGCTTCATTAACTTTCTGTAGCCAATTTTTGGTTGCCTATGTTGCAACATATGTCATTGATCTCCATTAAGTTACTGACCCCCTCAGCCTAGTCACCTGTCAATGATTTGTTATCCCCATGTGCTTATTTGAAATATTTTACATAGATGTCTAATTTATGCATGCATGTGTTAAACTTATGTTCATTTCATTTCCTAGGTATTTCCCTTCTTTAAAACAACCTTTGCACATGTGCCAAATTCTTTCACTTAATCTCCTAGGGTTTTCTCTACTTGAGACACATGGAACCTTCTCATTGCATCACATTCGACCTTCATATCACATTTTCATCTTTCTTACACATAGCTAAATTACACTATGTGATGGCTTGTGAATTCCCAAGCAATGGGTTATATAAGGTAATACAAAGAGTACATAAAGGATGAATATTCCAGGACAAGTGTCAAGCTATGTTTCATCACAAAAGTCCTTTGCAACACATTTTCATGTCATGGGCGTATAGATTAACTAAATGGTCCCATGGGGGGGCTTGGGCTCCTATTTTCACGGAAGTAGGAGATCTCATGGAAAAAAAAATCTGCTACAGGATTAATTGGAATCTTTTCCAGCCCAAACTATTTTGGATTGAAGATTTCAGTTGGTGAGATTGGGGTGGGGCTAGAAATTGCCCCACTTGCTTAGGAAGTTTTCCTGCCACTTGTCACACGTCTAGAAATTTATATTCCTGCTAGGGAAAAATTGGAGAGAAATGATGTTTATTTATTAAATTTTTATTCACAACATTCCATTCCAACTTCATGGGACCACCAACTTCAAAATATTCCAAAAAAAATTCAGTAGATTTTTCTCCAGTTTTTTAGGAAGCCCCCCTCCATGGGACCTTACCCTAAATGTACTAAGCCAGGTAAACAATAGATGGGGCACATGGTGTCATCCCATTGCAACACACTCTCTCTCTCTCTTCAGAGCACTTTTTTATAAAAGGAGTGCATTGAGAAAATGAGCTAGGCCAGGTTGGCACGAGATGATGATAGGTGTTGGCCCCGAACTATAGTGCAAAGCTCCTTCATAATGCACTTTCTCTTCTTCAACGTGAGGTGGAAATATGCTGAGTGATGGAGGTAGCGGATGGTGACGTGTGTCCAAATCTCATTGCAACGTGTTGTTCCTTCACAACACAATTTCATTTCTTCAATATAAAACAAAAATGAGCTAGGAAATGTAGAGCCAAGAAATAGAGAGCTATGTAGCACTTTGTGATTGGAGTGCATTGATCCTTCATTGTGCATTCTCTCCTAGGGGAGATTTAAAAAGTTTTGTATTGGTTTGAGGAAACACACGGGTCATTGATCTTGTGACTTATATAGATCAATGGTCATGTTTTAAACATGTTAAAGCAACCCCAGGGCATTGATCTTATCCCTCCATCTCTAATCGAATGACTCAAATTCAAATCTATCAATGGCTAACCATGCCATTTAATGAGAGTGCTTGCAGTAATGGCTAAGTGATAGTTTCAACTACCAGGATCAAATTTTCTTGCTACAGGGCTTACCCTTTATAGTTTTCCATGTCATATTCAATGCATAAGTGAAACTCATACTCATTTATGTACTACAAGGACATTCGTTCTATTGTAGACTAGATTTCATGGAAAATTTTGTGATAGTTCTCTATGTTGCACTTATAGAGAATTCAATTCAGAGGAGTGGCATGCACATCAAGATTTTCCAAGTGTATCTTCTACATGGATTTCAATGGGCTAATCACCTTATTTCTAATCAAATTAGATTTATTCTAACTGCTAACCCTAGTAGGGTTAGGGTTTGTCTAAAATCATCTAATTCATGCTTGATCTATAAAAGAAACAAGTGTATTCATTTTAAGGGTTCTTCCTCTAGATTATCTAGGTATTTTTTTTGGAAAACACTACAATTTTGCATTCTATGTAAAGTTTACTTTTGAGCTTTACATTAATAAGATTCAACCATTTATCACTGCTATCTCTTACATGTTTGAGTAAAATTTATTTACCTTCATGTTCTAGTGAGTGTTTTTGTTATCTTATTGGTTTATGGTGTCATTTGAAGTAGGAAGAAACAAATTTCTATCTTGGCGCATCACCCACTTTCCCTTTAATGTATTCCTTCTATCCCTTTTCCCATGTGAATTATTAGAATAGAGTAGTGATAGGGTTTCATATGCTAGGTTGGTCTAATACATTTGCACTTGGATTAGAAGAGGAAGCCAACCTTCTCTAGAGATTTGAACTCAACTTGTAAGGTCCCACACCTTGAGGTCATTTCCATGGTGTCATTGGAATGTTGAACTCAATGTTCAGTAGGGTGCAATTTTAGGTGAAAAAAGTTGTTATTTTGAGAGAATTAATAAGATATAACTAACTATAAAGTTAGAGAGACTTTTTGAGAAAATTGACTTTGTATGCTAATTAAATGTTTAAATTGTTTAATATGCTAGCTAAGTGTAAACTGGTGCTTATTATGTCACTCTTTTGCTTAAACAAGGAAGAAAGAGATAATGTTATGGCTGTTAATTTGAATTCTTGTTATACAAACCCTCAAACAAAGCATAGCTTGGAACTATTATCTGTGTTGAGGTTCAAAGATCTTCAATATGATAGTGTTTGAGTACATAATTGCATTTTATGGCTAAGGGTTTGAGAGAATCTATTGGACAAATGTAATTAGTAATCTTGAAGGTGTTTTTACTTGTAAATAAATTCAATGATAATTAAATGACTAGTTCTCAAATTTGCCATATGAGTCTAAATGTTTTCTTCTCACTTTTCTTTTTTGCATAAATAAGGAGTAATGAGGCCGCATGGTTATGCATGCACAAACATGTTCTTAATATCTAGAACTAATCCTAGGGAAAATTTCATAGATATGTAATTTAGTCTTTAAGATGTGTAATACTATTTTTCTCCAAACTTTTAAAATGAATTATATGGCCTTGTTTTTTAGACAAAAGGTTGCATTTTTTTTGTTTCACCTAGGGAAGAATAAAATATAAAAATCAATAGAGAATTTCATCCTTATGGGAGCACAAGTTTTTTCTTCATTGTAACATAGAGTATTCATAATCTGTTTTATTAACATATACTTGTGAGAACCCCTGAGATAAAATTCAATGTCAAGTTGAAAGATATTTTCCATAAGATTTAGATGCAATATGAATGTTTATTCATCAAATTTGAAAAAATAAAAATTAAGCAAATGAATTTCACTTCATGCTCTACACTTCAATTTGTGATCCAAAATACATCCCACAACTCATGAGGATGAACCAAGATATAGACTGGGGGATCTTTCTCAATTGAGACTAATGGGACAAGACGCATGGTCAAACTTGCAGGGAATTAAGGGACAATTGATATGAGTGGGTTCTTTTGTCTCTCCAAGATTAAGGAGGGTTATTTTAGAGGTCATCAACAAGAAAATTATAGAAAATAACAATGTAGTAGGCCTTTAGATATGTCACAAATTTTCCATAGGATATGATGCTAGACATTCACTTTATTAGCTCAATGATAACAATACTAACACTCTCCTTTAAGTATATAAGACAATCCATGTATGTGAAATAATATGAATAAAGGATTTCTCCCCAATATGATATCAATATAGGATCATACTTCATGCATGGTTGTTGAGAACACATTGAAATACACAACCATTTAAATATGCTTACATGCATTGGATCAAATAAATATTACAAACGATCATTATTTAAAGATGTAATTGTTGAAGACCATATTGAATTTCATGTAGATGAAATCATGGTTACTACATTACACTCCACATATGAACTATAAATTCTCACGTTCCATCACAACCAATATTTTTTTTGCTTCATAAATAGTTGTAGCTTCTATTAATATTTCAAAATGCTTCATTACATTGGAGGTAGAGCCATTCAGGCTATGATATTGAATCACCCATCTAGATCAGAGTTGCCCACCATCACAACCATTATTACAACATGTGCAATCTTTTTCTTTTTTAGGGTGAGAACTTCATAGATGGAGTAGTCAAGATTCATTGAGATTATTCCTATGGGTATTTTCCATTTTTTTTGAATCAAATCACTCCTTAAATTTATGAAAAAGCTTATGTTTTATTGGGACGCAATCCTATAGTAACAAATTCTACTTAAGCCCCAATATCTTTATATCCTTAGGTTATATTTTTCCTATCACATATAAGTGATATAATTAATTGTATGGGTCTTTAGTTGTCAATTATTCCTAAGGGTTTCCATTTTTCATCCCCCATATGACCCTCATGTGTTATAGAAGTTATGAAAATCCAAGAAAATTTTGAGTGTGGGATGTTTTGGGTCATTTCTAAATCTAGAAAATTTTGTTGACTTTCAAAATTTTGAGGTTTTCCTTACCAAATTAACTTTTTTATTCAATCCTCTAAACCTCGATCCTTTTTGTTAAATCCTTTGTACACTAGAGTTTCAAACTTTCACTTCCTTAGGTACCATTTTCTCAACATCATAACTCCTTACACTATTATCTTGTTGCACTAGAGTTTTAGGCTCATCCTTGGGTTGTGCGATAGTGGGAAAAATGGATCTAGGGTCTAAATTACACCTTTGATCCACTACACATTGAGGAACACAAAAATGATCATGAAAGACCACTTGGCTACTATCCTCAATAGAAGAGCCAAAATGGTTGATCGGGGTTTGGTTCCCTTTTGTTGTAGTGGATTGGATTTGATTTAGATGTGGTGTCTGTGATGTGAAAATAAACTAGGATAACTATGCAACTACAACAAATTGATGTGAAAACAAAAAAATGCATAACTAAAATACAAAAATTGATGACAAAGAAGCAACATATAGAGATAAAGGAACTTGACATGCAAATTAGAGTTGAAACTACTTGGTCAATGGCAAGGGTGCCCTAGACTAGAAGATACAAATTTCTGAAATTTGTGAATATGTATTAGTAGGTTACAGTCTATAGGTCCTTTTCTCCTAGATTTAGCTTCGAAACTTTGTCTGTTGATGAATAATTCTCCTTGCCCTAATTTATTGAAATATGATGCTTAAATGCTTGATCTTGAAATTAGCTCTTCAATATTCTTCCAAATTTTCTCCAGATCTATCACTTCCAAGAATGAAAGCAAAGAAAGGGTTGTGCCATATGGGGGCTTGCCTAAGTCAAACCCCATTTTGGTATTCCCACCCCCATAACGACTATGATAATGAAAATAGTGCTTATCCTCGACATGACAAAGGTAAATGGATAAAACAAGTGACAAGTTGACAAGTGTTGAAACTTACCACTCATATCTAATCTCCTTGACGGATTGAAGTCATGGTATAAATCTCATGCAAGGAAGTTTCACTTTTTGATGGATAATAATACAAATTTTAATACTCACAAAACATATGATCACAATACTTGAACAATCTTACTCATAAACTTGATGCATTGATAAAATGAAACTTAACTGATGAAAATGATGAAATAATGTTGCTTATTCTACTATTGATTGCTTTTAGGATGCTTAATTTGCTCAATATTTTTATAGTTTTTTTTATGGTGAAAAATACTTATATAATTTATATGTTCATTTATTCGTTTTCTAAAATAAATATTTTGAAAAGCCAAAAAATGAATTTGAATTTGTAAACATAAAATTTCTGGCAATAACATATTCAAATTTAAGTCAAAATAGGTTGGTTAAGGGCGGGGGTGCCCTAGACTAGTTTTATTTTAAAATTTTAAATGTCATTAAATAATTAATTAATTTTAATTTCCAATTCTATTTTAAATTTTTGAAGATGATAATGAAATGAGAAAATTATAAGCATAATTAGGTCTAAGTGTTAAAGGGGGAGCCAAACATAGTGTGAAATTATTATGGTTGATAATTTATGATGATACATGTTGTAATGAGCCACCCAATCAACTAAATAATCGAGAATAATTATAAATTAAATTTTATAACTTTGCTTTTATTTATTTTTCAAAATATAAATCCACAAACGAAATAATTATCATCCCATATTAAAGATGCCAACATTACATCATTTCATGAATCACCAAGATATATTTATTTGTAAATAAGATAGCAATCCATATTAGGACTATTGTCTTACCTATATATCAAATAACATCATAATAGACATCTTTAAATTTTAATTACAAGTGGTTTAACCATCAATCATACATCATCAATCTTGATCAACTCATCTAACTATAAGAAATTGTTAATGTCTATCTATAGAAGAGGGCATCATCTGAGCACTCTACGTCCAACCATAGACCAAGAAATAATCAACCACTCTTCTTCCCACTAGAAGTGGCTCAACCCCTCTTCAAGGGTGATAGATAAGGAAATATTTTTTAGAACCAAAATTTGAAAACTAATTGTAAATATAGAAATATACACACACCCATCATATGCATCCTATCATGAAATCTCATAGATCCCCTCTAGATAACATAATTGTAAGCATGAAAAATGAAATAAATAGCATAGCATCAAATCAAAGCAATTCAATGTTAAAAATTTCACATGTAAATCTCTGATTGAGCATGTGTAAAGATGCACTCCTTTGTGATGTGGGTGCTCAATTCACCAACATAATGTTATCTTTCCATATATATGAGATTGGTAAGACTTAAATATGAAATGAATGTTTGATTGATTGATTAATTGATGGTTTGATGATTTATGGTTGATTTCTATATTTGCAAGAGGATTTGATGAATGAAAGAGATTGAATCTAGAAATTGAGATATGATCCATGATTTGGGGACTGATGAGGAGATGTGGCATGCATAGGTGAGTTGCACATTATTCTAATTTTTAATTAAAATAATTAAAATTTCTCAACTTAATGTGATTGGGGAGTTAATAGATCTGATTAATTAGTTAAAAGCCTACATGGAGAATTAACTAAGTGTATGAAAGAATCAAGGGGAGTTGACTAATTGCATGAATGAGTTAATTGATTGAATGAATGAGTAAAGTGGATTTGATTCATAAATGGGATTGAGAGTGACTCTTAGTGAATTATTTATATTAAGGAGTCAACCAAATGAGGTGGAATTAATTAATTTAATAATTAATTAATTAGATTATTTATGCACATGAGTTAGAAATTAATTAATTTAATTAATGGATAATGTTTAGATAAACTCTTAATTAAATAGATAATTATTTAGATAATTAATGGATACTTAATTTATTAAATGAGTTTTTTTTGTATTAATTAAATAGAATACTTAACCCATCTGTCATCGAGAGTGCCATCTATCAACAGTTACAACATATGCAAAGTTGTATGTGGCTAGTACTGTATAACATATAAGAAGTATGACTGTACAAAACTGTGCTTAGACATGGTATATACAAACTTTATAAACTTATAGCATAACATGGAAACTAATTTTAGACATCTGATCATAACTAGCAATTACAAAATTCCTACGTATAAGATTGGATAGACTTGGTTACAACATCAGTTTCTTTAAATGTTGTATTCTTCTACTATGGTTTTCTGTGTCTTTCTTCACCTTACCAACTGATGCCTCTTTATTGAAGGCTTTCTAAAATTCATTAAGGGCCCTGAAGAAGGTTGTATTGTCCTCATGTTGGTGGTGCCAGGTATGTCTATATTTGATTTCATGCTCGTTGACCTGAATTGTTCCATGAATTTGACCATTAAAATCTCCATAGTAATTGTTACCTGCAATGCAACATTGAACGCTATGAGTCTTATTAAGACTTAGTAGGTGCCCTCTGGATCGCATTATATTTGTCCTCATTTCTTTCCTTCCAAATAATCCAAAGAATTTCAGTACCAAAAACATTGCATTTATTTTCTTAGCTTCTTGTCATTCCCAATTAGTATTTATTTCTAGTTGACTTTCCTATTTTCCCCCCAAATTTTATAATCATTGCAAAAAAATAAATTCCATATTTCATTAGCATAGAAACAATAAAAAAAAATATAATAAATAGATTCAGGAACTCTGCAAATATTGCAAATACCAATATCAGATTGATTCAATTTCTAAGGAACCTTTTGAAGTAAGATTGATTCAATTTCTAAGGAACCTTTTGAAGTAAGACAAGCCATCTAAAACAAATTTTTTTGGAGTCCACATTATTATGCCAAAGAGAATTGAATGTTTTTTTGCGAAACTATTCTTTCTAAATTCACATTCCAAATTTTGATCAAATATTTAGTTAGAGGTTTAGATTTTGTTAGTTCCTTAAAAATTATCTTGGTTTTTATTTCAGAAAGTGGGATGACTCCTTGCCAATTATGATCATTTGGATTACTAGTTAATTTCTCATACTTGGTGTCAAGCATAACACCCTTGCAAGCTTCCTTGAGGAAAAAATATGTTCTCATGCTTTTTTGGATAGTTCAAACTCCTCCTTTAAGAGGCCCCAATCCTTCAATGCCCCATTCCTCATGATATTACTGAATGTTTGAATTCTACCTTGTGCCCATTTTTTGGTAGAACATCCTTGGAGGAGAGATAGAGGTTTCTCGTTGTGCTCAAGGTTCCACTGGATGGACCTATTGGGGCGGATTAGGTTGTTGTTAATTTCAATGAATTGAGGGTTTTTTAAATTATTTGTGATTATTTCCCAAGCCTTCCAAATGCTTTTGAAGGCTAATGAACCTGTAGGCACTATTTGGTGTTTGATAATGAGCAGATCATTGAAATGAAGCATTTTTCATGATTTTGCCTGCTTAGGAGCAAAAGTTGGATTTTCTTCCTCACTAGGACTTTCCATGACTCATTCCTTTAAGATCCTTGATGATCCACTTGGTAGCTAGTGCAATACCATGCTTTTTTATATATTTAAGTCCTAGACCCTCATGGGCCTTTTCTAGGTAGGACCACTCCCACTTTATAGAGTGCATTTTCCGCTTCCCTTTTCCATCTGACCAAAGGAAGCACACAATCTTTTTTAATCTCATTAACCTAGTAACTATTAAAGAACCAAATTGAAGCAAAATAGGCAGTGCAAGAGGATATTTTTTTTTGACATGCATGGGTCCTACGAACAATAGATAGGTATTGCCTATTCCATCCATCTATCTTTTTCTCAAATTTGGATTTAATCCACAACCATATTTCCTTTAAGTTGGGGTTGACAAAGAAGGGAATCCTAAGGTACTTGACCTATTTGTGGGGCCCCCCACTAAAAATCTTTTCTTATAACCAATCTTGGGGGTTTTTGTCCAACCCAACATTATTGATTTTGTTCTTAAAAGTTTTGCACCAAAAGCTTTACAAAATAGATTGATATTTCTTATTATATTCTCTAGGTTCTTCTCTTCTAGCTCCACAAATATTGTAGTGTCATTTGAAAATTGTATTTTAAGGAGCTCATTCTAGTCAGGGAGTGTCAAACCTTTGACCTTGGGTGAGTTACATGTTTCTCTTAGTAGATAGTGCAATGCATTAGACATAGTGACAAATAGTACAGGGGATAGGGGGCATCCCTTCCTAATGGACCTTTCTTGATTGAAGACCTCTTAGTGGGATCCATTAACATCAATTTGAGCTATTGCATCCTTTAGAAGGGTTTCTACTATATTGCAAAAGACTTTGGAAAAACCAAAATTTTCAAGAGAAAACTTAAGGAATGTCCATTCTATTCTGTCATATGCCTTTTTTAAGTCCAACAATAGCATGACCAAGTTTTTGTTAGAGTGTCTATCCCATTCTATAGCTTCCCAAATTGCTATCATATTCTCAAGGATTTACCTCCCCTTGATGAAACATGTTTGAGTATTTCTTATAAATTTGGGTAGAACATTTATTAGCCTCATTGCTAATATTTTAGCCAAGATTTTATAGGAAACATTCAAAAAAGTGATGGGCCTCTAGTTCCTTATCATGGTTTTATCCCCTTATCTGGGTAATAATTTTATGAGGCCCATGTTTACATTTTTACCAAGAGACCCCTTAGTCAATGCTTCTAAATAAAATTGGTAAAGGTCATCACAAATCCAGTAAATCCATATTTTATAGAACTCCACAGATAGTCCATTTGTTCCTAGAGATTTATCATTGCTCGTGGAATTAATATCTTTCATGATCTCCTCTTTGGAAATGTTATCAAAGAGTCTAATAGCATCTTCTTTAAATATCTTGTTGGGGATCATTTTTTTGATGCAAGTCCTGACATTTTGACATTCTTCATTGTTACCTTCATATGTGAATAATTCCTTGTAGAATAAAAAGAACCATTATAGGATCTCTTCATAGTTTGATATGAGTGTTCCATCATGGTAAATCTGATCTATCATCCCCTTTTATTTGATATATCTAAAGACAAATTTTGTGCCTTTGTCTCCATTACTTAGCCAATTAAGCTTGGCCCTAATTTTTAGACCTTGGGTCTTATTTTTTTGTAGCCTTCTCAATGATATTTTTTCCTGGTTAAGTTCTTCCCAAGTTTTTCATTAAGAGGCTCATTTTGAGATTTGGTTTAAGTTTTTATCAGCTCCTCTTGAAGGAGATTTTCCTCCCTTCTCATATCCATGGCCCTTTTTTTACCAATGGTTTGAAAAAGGAAATTTCCATCCATTCACATTACGGTCCCACCTCTCAATTGGGTTTAGTTATTTAAGCATCCACTTGTTGATCTCCCTAAGGATAGTTACGAGAACCTTGCAATCATTATCCTTCAAAAACTTGGTATTAAGGATGAAAGTCTCTCTTCTCTTTGATTCTTTTTTCCTCTCCTTGTTTACAATCATGTAGGCCTTGATTAGGTGGTGATCTGATAGGGTATAAGTATATACCATTACCCTATTCCCATCTTTAAGGGGCTCAAAATTGAAGAAGTCCCTGTTGGTGTAGAGCCTATCTAGCCTACAATAGATTATTTTCCCTCCTTTATGTGCATTGCACCATGTGTACCAAATTTCCTTATTATCACATTTCATCCATTTTAGGGGATCAAAGAGGTTGAAAACTTAGATTTTAACCTCAACCAAAAGCATTTTCACTCCCCTTCCACTCCATGTCTAGGCCACCCTTTTTATCTTCACTATTTTCAACCATGTAGAAGTTTTTGCCTACAATCTAGGGAATGTCAGGTAGGTTGAGTAGCTAATTCCACAGTTAAATTCTTTCTTTGTACTCATTTGGAGCATAGATTTAGCAGATGCCAAACTTGGAGGTTCCTTTTTTAAAGGTGTCAAATACAACTCTATTGCATGGGGAGGTCCATGAATTGGTTAGGTGTTGGTTCCATTTATTGGCCATTAGAATGGTAGTTCCCTCCTTCCTTTTTCATGTTTTGACACAATATGGGAGGAGTTGTTCTAGATAAATTTCATGTTGGTTTCAAGAGTGAAACCCACAACTTTAATCACCTACAAGAGAACAAAGTCTTTGTTGTTTTCTAGATTGAAAAATCTCCTTACTATGTATTTCTTGTCTAGGGATTCCAAACCCCTCACGTTCCATGATGTGTAATTAATAATCATTGTTGATAGGATTGGGATGGGATATTTACCATTCCTAAATAACTCAAAGCATTTAGGACCATTCTCCTCACATTCTACCCTCTTAGGTGAAGGAGTGGGGAGTACAATGCTAATTTTCTTTCTTTTACCTTTACCAATGTTAATATTGCCCCTACCAAGGGAGACCACCTTTCATTTATTCCCCCCCCCCCATTCTCTTAGGAGAAATGGGGGGGGTGGAGATTATATTCTTATCCTTTTATGTTAATATCATTATGGTCACTATTTTTATCAAAGCTTAGAGGTTCAGTTCTTTTAATGACCTCTCTATTATCATTCTTGATGTTTCTAGGTTTCCAACTTGGCTGGTATATTCTTACTGTCAACGGTCTTCTCCTTATCAAAGGACATAATAGTGCTTGGAGGCTCAATGCGGGAATTAAAAACTTTATTCAACCATTATACACTTTTTAATCTTGTCAACAGACTATTAGGCCTCACTAATCCTCAGTCAACTTGGTGTTAGACACATAATCTAGAGGAGAGGTTCCTCACTAAATAGTTTACTAAACCCTTGCAAAGGCTCCATTTAATTATCAACCAAGGATTTGTAAGCTTTTGATGATGCTGACACTATATGTGCATTCATAGACTCTACACGACCTATATCATCAAGTATGGGTGGTTTACACATGTGCACAAAAATAGTAAAGGCTAGAAAAAGGAAATAAGGTGTAAACTATAAAATAGGGGAAAATAACTTAATCTACTACTGATGATGTGGGTACCTTCGGCTTAACACTATAACTTTTTAATTGATAAACTTGAACTCTACAATTTCACTAGCACTACTGATTCTTACTTCTAACTACTTGTGATCTGTATAGGATCTAGACTAAATTACGTTTTGAATGCTTAAATTTTATAATGATTATTCCAAGTTAATTAACACAAAATTAACTCATGGAAATAATTACAATAATTAAAATGACAAGGTGATAACAACAGAATGAAAGAAAGTGAGAGAAAGAAAGAGAGATGCAAACAGAGTTTGATTTCGGAGTTTGTCACAAACGTGACTACGTCTCTGGGTCCGCTCCAATGGAGTGTGACCGATCCGCTTATCTCCAAAATCAAGTACAAAGCACCAAGACCATTCCTTCAAGCACTTCGGCAGCATAACAAACCTCCGATGTACAAGGATGGCTCAAAAATCTCCTTACAACTCTTCTTTCAAAACACCTATCACCAGTTTCTCTAACTTGCAAAGTTTGCCCAAGAACACTTTTCAAAATCCCCTTAACTCCACTCTCACACATTCACCCCCTTTAAATACAAAAATATTGCTCAAATGGGTTACTAACCAATTGATTTACAAACCTACCTTATCTCTCCAAATTACATAAAAATCTTTAAAAATCTCCCTTATTTGCATATAAATCTTCTAAATACCCCCTTTAATCCAAATAATAACAAATTTAAGCCCTTTTAGTTTTTTATTCACGGGCTCCCATAGTTTTGGAGGTTGATTTAATCTTTAAAAAGATTATTGTTTGTTTTATTTTTTTGAATTAGGAGAGTTGTTTTAATTTATTTAGGGCATTCGGTTTTCATCAATTATCAAATAAAACCGATGCTAAATATATCCTAAAGCTATTGAATAGCTTATCGGTGGCGCTTGTTTTTAGTAGGCCGACGGTCGAGGGTTCAACCCCAGCCGCTGGCTTTTTATAGCCAATTTTCGCTTGTTAAATAACAAAACCAACTGACCCCATATATCTTCGAGCGGTCTGGCGGTGGTGTAACGGATAAGGTTGCGGCTGTTTCGGGGGAGGTTGTGTGTTCGAATCTATCGGGCCGTCTGAACAACACTTTTAACAAACCAAACAATTTTTTAACCAACGCCGACGATGGAGGACAAATGGAGGGCCACGTGTTGCACCAGGAGGGTCCCACATGGCGGGTTCTAATTGGCTGATAATGTTGACTGTCCACTGACTAAGCTGTCGATGTGTCTGCCACTGGGTGCCGACATGTCCGATGACGTGGCCTGCTGACTAGACGATGACGTGGCATGCTGACTCAGCTGATGACTGCGCTGACTCGTACAGATGACACGTGTCACTCTGTGATTGGTCCGTACAATGTTGAATGTGGATGCCACGTGTTAGATTCTGACTGGTCCACTTCACTGTCCGTACAGTACAGAATGATGACGTCAGCATCCGTACGGGCAAAGTCAACCCTTCATAGCACGATCTTTGACTGATGATATCTTGCGCCTACGATGTTGGATTTTGACGAAACGAACGCCATCAGAATCGTCTCGACGAGCTCTTCGTGATGATGCCAACTTCGAAAACTTTTGACGACATCATTTTTTTCGCTTCCTGGACACCCCTGATCCCAGTTTGACCCAAGGTTTGACTGGCCATAACTTGCACAAACGGACTCCTTTTTGCTCCATTCGAGTTGCGTTGGAATCAGGATGCCGAGATCTTTCTGATGGTGCTGAAATCTTGAGATTTAGAGACACTTCAATTTCCACTGAAAGTATCCACCGGATCAGGCCTCCCCACTAAAGACCTTTTGGACCTCCAAAAGTGACATTTACTCTGGCATTAAGTGAGGACTTGGCCTCCCCACTTGTCCTGTATCCTTTGTACATCTACATACCTGGCTCACAAGGACAATGAAGACTGCAACAACATTTTTGAACATAAACATTATCCTATCACTTCCGTAAGCATCTACATCAATTATCGTAGCCACTAACCAAAAAAAATTGACTAGCATCAAGCTGAACAACAATGTAGAAATGAAAGAGAATAAATCAACAACATATTGATCCTTCACAACAAGAACATTTTTACCCAAGGAACCATCAATGCTTTCAAGCATCCTTTTCTCATGCTGTACTGCAAGTGCATCCTGCAACATCTGACCCTGGTTAGCTACTCCAAGTTCAAGTTTAGAACCACCTATACTGACAGACATAAGAGTTAACTCCTTGCATTAATTACCCTCTTTAACTGCCCTGTGTTTGCAAAAGAACGATCAGTCTTAATCCTGTGAGAATGTACAATATACTGAATGCCATCTTTAAACAAGTGATAATGATTCTTTTCCCTGTAGAAAATTGCTTTTCTATCATAAAGATAAGGGCTACCAAGCACTATCCCACAGATATCCAGTGGAACCACATCAAACTGTACTTCATCCACAAGCTTACTAGTGATTGCGAATCTTAAGGTGCATTGTCTTGTTACTTGCAACTTATCATTTTCACAAATCCAGCCTAGTGGATAAGGTTTCTTATGTAATGTAGTTTTTAATCCCAAGTTTCTTACAACACTTTCAGAAATCAGATTAACTTGAGATCCACTATCTATGAGTGCATCAATTTTACTGTTCTTAGCAACAACCCTTAAATGAAACAACTCATTCCTTTTCTTATCTTCAGAGAAATCATTAACTGCAGAAGTAGAAGCACAACTAGCAACAAAAACACCAGAAATAGGAGCTTTACCTTTTAGACCCATAGCTGTTATCTTAGTCCCATCATCTGAATCTGAACCAAGATCCATAACAACATTTGCGGCTTTCTCCTTACCTTTCTGTTTCTGATTACGTCTCTGAGCCCACTTAGGCCTCAGTTCAGGATGCAACTGCCAACAATGTTCTTCATCATGACCCTTCCTGTCACAATGAGAGCAAGCAAGTTTATCATCCTTCTTAACTGTAGCTGCCTTCTTTCCTTTCCATGTCTTTGCATTCTTAGAAGATTTCTTTACATCATTATCAAACTTATCAATAAAAGATCCTTTACCCCTTGACTCTAAGTGTGTAGCTTGAACAAACACTTCATCCAAATTACAAGGGTTCAATACCAGAATGGAATGCCTAAGGTAGGAATGAAGACCTCCTATGTACTTCAACAACGTGTCCTGAGTGTACAAAGGAACATTCAAAGCAATAGCCTTTTTCCTGAATTCATGGGTGTACTCTTGGACAGTTTGACCTTTCCCTTTCCTAAACATTTTCCAGTCCATCATTAACTGTTGCATATGTCCTAGGGGATAAAACTGCTTCTTAAGAGCATTAACAAACTCTGCCCAAGTTAAACTGACTCTACCATGCTGTGAAACTTCCGCCTTAGTATTACTCTCCCACCAGGTTAAAGCTATACCTCCTAAGCGAAGAGTAGCTAATTGGATCCTATCAACATCATCTAATAGGTTCTGGACTCTACAGTAGACTTCCACTTGCTGAATCCAATCATCCAATTTTTCAGCATTAAGTTCACCACAATACTTTGGTAAATCAAATTTTACATCCAATTTAATTTTAGGCTTATTCCCACTCTTGGAATGATTAAACGAAGTAGAATGAGGAGAAGATGGAGAAGAAGGAGAAGAGGGAGGAGAAGAAGAAGAGGGTGGATCTGTTTGCTTGTCACCATCTCCATGCTGTTTCCCTTTCTTGTCTTTGCAATCTTCTTGCTTCGACGAACCTTCTTCACGTTCTTTCCGCTCTTGTCTTTCTTGGAAAAGAATGTATACCTTAGCCTTCATCTCGAGGAATGCTTTTCGAAACTCCTGCTCACTGATTTCTTCAGGAACCTCCATTCTAGACAAGGACATCTTCGGAAAATTTCTTCGCTTCCCAATCTCAGGATCAAAGTCTTCAAGCCTTCCTTCACCCTTCTGAATCCTGGATCTCGTTAGCATTCAAGAAAAAACAAATAACTGCAATAATAGTCAACTGAGCTCTGATACCAACTTGATCTGTATAGGATCTAGACTAAATTGCGTTTTGAATGCTTAAATTTTATAATGATTATTCCAAGTTAATTAACACAAAATTAACTCATGGAAATAATTACAATAATTAAAATGACAAGGTGATAACAACAGAATGAAAGAAAGTGAGAGAAAGAAAGAGAGATGCAAACAGAGTTTGATTTCGGAGTTCGTCACAAATGTGACTACGTCTCTGGGTCCACTCCAATGGAGTGTGACCGATCCGCTTAATCTCCAAAATCAAGTACAAAGCACCAAGACCATTCCTTCAAGCACTTCGGCAGTATAACAAAACTCCGATGTACAAGAATGGCTCAAAAATATCCTTACAACTCTTCTTTCAAAACACCTATCACCAGTTTCTCTAACTTGCAAAGTTTGCCCAATAACACTTTTCAAAATCCCCTTAACTCCACTCTCACACATTCACCCCCTTTAAATACAAAAATATTGCTCAAATGGGTTACTAACCAATTGATTTACAAACCTACCTTATCTCTCCAAATTACATAAAAATCTTTAAAAATCTCCCTTATTTGCATATAAATCTTCTAAATACCCCCTTTAATCCAAATAATAACAAATTTAAGCCCTTTTAGTTTTTTATTCATGGGCTCCCATAGTTTTGGAGGTTGATTTAATCTTTAAAAAGATTATTGTTTGTTTTATTTTTTTGAATTAGGAGAGTTGTTTTAATTTATTTAGGGCATTCGGTTTTCATCAATTATCAAATAAAACCGATGCTAAATATATCCTATAGCCATCGAATGGCTTATCGGTGGCACTTTTTTTTAGTAGGCCGGCGGTCGAGGGTTCAACCCCGGCCGCTGGATTTTTATAGCCAATTTTTGCTTGTTAAATAACAAAACCAACTGACCCCATATATGGTCGAGCGGTCCGAGGGTGGTGTAACGGATAAGGTTGCAGCCGTTTCGGGGGAGGTTGTGTGTTCGAATCTCTTGGGCCGTCTGAACAACACTTTTAACAAACCAAACAATTTTTCAACCAACGCCGACGATGGAGGAAAAATGGAGGGCCACGTGTCGCACCAGGAGGGTGCCACGTGGCGGGTTCTAATTGGCTGATAATGCTGACTGTCCACTGACTAAGCTGCCGATGTGTCTGCCACTGGGTGCCGACGTGTCCGATGACGTGGCCTGCTGACTAGATGATGACGTGGCATGCTGACTCAGCGGTCCGGCGGTGGTGTAACGAATAAGGTTGCGGCCATTTTGGGGGAGGTTGTGTGTTCGAATCTCTCGGGCCGTCTGAACAACACTTTTAACAAACCAAACAATTTTTCAACCAATGCCGACGATGGAGGACAAACGGAGGGCCACATGTCGCACCAGGAGGGTGCCACGTGGTGGGTTCTAATTGGCTGATAATGCTGACTGTCTGCTAACTAAGCTGCCAATGTGTCTGCCACTGGGTGCCGACGTGTCCGGCGATGGCCTCGCTGGATAGACGCGATGACGGCATGTCGACTCGGCCTGATGATCGGGCCGAATTTGCATTGTGATGATACGTTTCACCGGTGAGCCATCCCGGTATAATGGAATGCATGACGCCACGCGCCTGCATTCGGACCGGTCCACTTTAATTCCGCATGCACGGAAAATGATGACATCACGATCCGCATGGTAAAAGCTTCCAACCCTTTCATAGTACCTGATCTTTGGAATGGAACATTCTTGTTTATAAGTCGGGATTTTGATCAACACCGATGAAATCATCCTAAACGAGCCTTCGCTACGACGCCAACTCTCATAAACTTTATCACATCATTTTTTCGCCTCGGACGCTTCCTAATCCCATGATCCCAAGTACTGAACGGCTATAATCTCGCACAACGGACTTTTGCCTGCTGAGTTGTGTTTGAACGACAGGATCTTTCCTATAGGTACGGGAATCTTGAGATAGACCGGGAGACACTTCCACTCTGTTCCTAAAATATCCCAACTGGATCATCTATATTACCTCAACATTGGCACGTATGTTTACAATCATATGAGGCAAGATATCATTCATGTGCATATAATGAATACTCTATTGAAATGAATGCAATAATATAAAAATCTAATTTAATAGCATAAACTAAAGTGGGCGAACAATACCTTGAGTGGCCCTTGCTCAAGTTGTTGTACCCACATGATAAACCAAGTGTGTTCTACTTGAATTAACTAATCATAATAGTAAGCTAGAAAAACTTTATTGTATATAATTGAACTCTACAATCTCTACAATCTGACAAGAATCTTCACAAATTTCTTATTCATGTGTGCATAACAAAAAACCATCAAAGAAGTATTGTCTGTGTAACAAAACTATATCTATCAAAACATATCTTCTAACTAGATTTTCTCCTCAACCACCAATCCAATTATATAGGTTTAAGAGGAGGTTTATTTTTATAAGGATTGAAAAAAAATTAAATGTAGGTGTCTACTCTCCTTCAAAATAGAGAGAGACAAAGTCTTTGCAAATGAAACTATAACCAAAACAATATAGAAGAAAAATAGGATTAAAACTTTGCTTTAATTGTGTTAGAACACAATGATCTACTAAGAGGGGGGTGAATCAGTAGATATTAAATTTTTTAGTTCTTCAACCCTTTTGTAGATTCAACCTTAACTTCAAATGTGCAGATTGAAATACTAATAGATATGTTGGCGTTTAAATTAGCACCTCTAGAGAGTTGATTGTAAACGTTCAGCTATTTCAAATTTTTTGCAACACTTCTTCGTTATTTAAAGAGGAGAATTCCCTCTCTACTGAAAGCAATGCATAAGGAAGGGTATGGTAAACTAAGGTCCCTATCTTTTTGTACTTCAGCAGTAGGACACAAGGGTGCATAAACATAATGCATTGTAGCTAAGCTTTTTCTCTATTTTCTGCAGATCTTAACTACGACTATTCTATCTTTTAATCTATCCAATACCTTAAAGGTAAACAGAGCATGAGGGTAAAGGAGTGGGAATGGAGGGTTGGATTACCTGAATTCACCGTCTCCTGAGACTATGACCGAGGCTCTGAACTCTTGGGTATACACCAGGATAAGGTTGGTACAAGCAAACACTCTTTACGGTAAACTAGATCTGAGACCTTCCAAGGAGGAGGAACCCCTATCCGAGGTATGAGCTAGGAAATGGTTTACAAGAAACAACAGATAAACGATGTCTTGGCCAACAAGCTTGCTAAGGAGGAGGAACCCCTATCCAAAGTATAGATTGAAGGACAATACATTAAACAACAACAAACGATAACTGTCAATGAAAAATATCCAAGGAGGAGGAACCCCTATCCGAGGAGGGAAATGAAACAACAAGCTATTTAAAATAAGACGTGAAAATAACTCAAATAGGTAGATCAAAATGCAAGCACCTTCTGATATTCTTCTTCAAGATTTATCAACGAATTACAAAGGTTGGGATATAAAAGGCATGAAATCATGCACAATTACAATCGACCAACAAACTCTCATCCAAGAGTGAACAAATATCTGCTTTCAAATCTGTTGGCAACAATGGCGCAACAATTTTGCATAGAAAGTAAAAGTTAAACAAACAATGAGCCCAAGGCTCTTATTATAGAACTCAAAGGAGTGGGCAACCCCAAAATCTCCTTGAGTTAACAATGAGTTCTTTCCAATCAATTAGCAAGATTTATTCCTAAAAAGGGGGAACAAGCAGTTAACTGGAAGACTACTTCAGTTAACTGAAAGAGAACAAAGAGTCAACTGGAAACTACTTTAGTTGACTGAAAGTAAACTAAAGGTGAACTTTAATGAAAGTATCCCTTGAAAATAGACATCCAAATTTAGTGGAGATCTAAGATCCACAAATCATGGAAGCCGATTAGACATCCTTAATCAGTGGGATCTGACAATGCATGATTTAAGGGATATGAAGTTAACTTGGAAAGGGGCATCAAGTTAACTCCAATTACATTTAATTTCATCTTGAGTTGACTTGGAAAGAAGCATCAAGTCAAACTCAAGTATCATAAATGCCACTTGGAGGGTGTAGGACATCCTTCTTTGGTGCCTTTATAACTCTCAATTGATCAACAGTGTCTCTATCCATTCGTTCCCTTCATCGGCATCTAGGGAGTTAATGCTCTGTAGAATGATGACATGGCATTGCAATATTACCTCACCCGTTGTGAGTTGATTCCCAAAGTCTATACACTGAGATGCTACCTCTTCCAACTTGGTTGATAAAGCTGCTACCTTAGCCAGCTTACAACCATCTGGATCATCAAGAAAGGTACTATGGCTGACATCTTTGAACTGATTCTGTACAGTGACCATCTCGATGTATTCTCCTCCCTTACTCTGATATTCCATGCAAGGGAAAGATATCACTAACATTCTTGCGAAGTTGATAATAGTGGCGACCACCTGTCTGCAATCAATCAACTCTATTGAATGGCCATCATAGGCTTTCACCTTGTACGCTAACTGTTCCTTCCAAGCAAAGAGATGTTCTTTGTTTTCCTCATAGTAGACTGATTGATATGCCAATTGCAAGTCTGCAATTATGCTCTCGTCTTCTAGCCTCTTCTCTGCAATTATTTGTTCTGATTGTTGGATCTCTACACGAAGTCCATGTGCTCTATCCCATAACTGGTATAGATTTTCCAGTATACATCTTCCCTTGAGAACAAACTCTTCCACTTGATCTCTCAAGTGTTTGTCGTATGTTATCAATTGTTGATGATTTTATTTGGCGGGGAGAGCTAACAATCCTGTTGGTAAGGCTGAGACGTTTGGGGTGCCATGCATCAAACTAGTTATGTATGACCTTAGTTGTTGATTTTAAGCCTTTAAGGTTGCTTTTTCTTTTCCATCCTTAGCCATTCTTTCTTGTGCGCTCACCGAAGCTATTCTGAGAAGGTCTACCTCCATTTGTCATGTAGTCTTCCTGAGGTTAAGCTTAGACAATGTTTAGTCTTCCACTTGTACCTCGTGTATGCTTTTCTCTACTAGTGGGGCAACAGTCTCTATGGTAATTTCACACTCTGCATTCCTTTCTATGTGAACTTTCTTCTTCAACTTCTTCGCCGACATGTCTTGTGGGATGTGGTCGAATTCGGTGAAGTCAAGTTCATAGGATGGTTTTTCCCTCTTTCTTCCTAAGAATCTTTCAAGCCAAATG
>VDFB02151761.1:0-14446 GCA_007258455.2 Sequoia sempervirens | reverse complement strand
CGAGGCCATTTTTGCTAGGCGGCTGAATCCAGAGGAGATAAGTTTTGATAATTTGAGGGGTTTGCTGGTTCCCTTCTTCGCAGATGTTAAGACCTTCGTATAAGATGACTTTGAAAATACTGCTACATTCTCCACTTTGATCCAGAACACGCAGGACTCATTGGCTGCTTGGAGAAAATCTTGTACGAGGCACGAGCACTCAGTTACAGTGTTAGAGTTTCAGTTAGATTGTGTTCCATCTATTTCAGTTGAGGAGGTTGAGGCCGTACTTAGCAGATTTGTTGAGTTGGCAGTCAGAGAGAAGGCTAATGGGAACACACTACTGGACGAGGATCTTCTAGAAGACTGAGTATGGAGCATTTATTACATTCGCTATTTTGGGAGTGAGTGGGAATCTTTGATTCATTTAATGTACCACTCCCTATTCTGACAGTTTTTAGGGTTAGGGCTGAGGTGGCACGATTCTGGCCACTCTATTGATTGTAACCCTAGCCGTCCTTTGGGACTTGGCTAGCTATAAAAGGGGAGTCCCCCTCATTTGTAAGACATCAAGATTAGGATTCAGAATCAGAGTAGACATTGAGAGAGCAGTAGCCTTAGAGCTAGATAGTGTAGTAGTGTAGAGCATTTTTGCATAATTTGGAGAAGAGAGAAAATTTTCCCTTTTGAAAACTTTTGAGGAGATTGTTGTGTAATACATTTTATGATAATAGATCTTTTCATTGATGGTGAAATTCGTCTTGTCATGAAATGCTAGCAAGGTTTCTTCTTCCTTTCCTATCCAAGTAGATTAAATTCATGCAAGTAGCTTACTTTGGTGTGTGGTATTTCATTGAGATAGCTTCATTTTATTCCATACCACTAGCGGCTTGTTGATGATAAGTCTGCCTTGCGTGGTCAACTGGACATCATCTTGTGTTTAACTTCGGTTATGGCTTACATACTTATATGCGTTGTTCTGATGGTGTACGTATGTTAAACTATAACTTGAATATCTTTTGCTATCCCCTTTGAAGATTGCACCGATTTTGCCGAGGCTGTCCGATGGAGGCTAGGTGAAATCTGGTTGAAGTCTATTGAGACGAAGCCCCACATACCTTGCATTTAGAATAGAGTACAAATTTCTTAGGCCCTTTCCCTTTTACTTTCCGCATACTTCTTGTTAGTTTTAGAAAAGGATACACATTGCCAAATCATACACGTAAGAATCCCCTTCAAATTACATATCAACTGCTAACTGCGAGAAGTCTGAACAACTACGTAAGTCCCCTTGACATACCAGCAATATCACATCAAGCCAAACCGAGCCTATTCGCACTAAAGGAACCTTGGAGTTGAACGCACGAACTTTCTGGCAACCTTAGCGTGCGGAATACTTTGATCAAGAGAGAATAGAGTTCCATAATACCGTTTCGTGTTGGAAAAGGTCTCTAAAACCACGCCATTGTAGGAAAGCCTCATGAGGTTATTTTATATTTTTCTAAGCTCAAAAATCAAAGTTTGAAAAAGGACGCCTATCTTGAGGAGATTATTTTAAATTAAAAAGTCAATTTGCTTAAGACAAAAGGGACGCCACCTTTGGAGGGAAAAGGAGTTACTCAAAATTTGAAAAGCTGGGTTTCTAGAAGCTACTGGAAAGTCATCACAAGTCTTTAAAAGGAGGTCTTGGTCTTCATTTTCATTATCCAATATCTTGAGTAATGTGATGCTGCCGAAATGGTGAGAGGATTGCTTCGAGGAATGAATGCCTCCTAGCTGGGCTCAACTTCGTGCTTGTGAGACAGCACCTAGTGGAGAGATTTTCTTGTTTTGAGTGCATTTTGTAGTGAGGATTGCTTTGTAGTGAGTTAGTTGCAATTGTAGTTCAGTTATTTGCATTCTCATGATATTTTCTGTAGTTACTGAGTTCACAGCTGATTGTAAGTTTCACTCATATTTCAAAAATACAAAAAGATATCATTTTGGGTATTGTTCCTTTCTTCTTGTCTAGGTTGGGCGCCCCTTTGCTCCAATTTCCAGATTTTTCTTTGAAGAACTTGAATTTTGGGAAGAAATTCGCCCCTCTCATAGAGCCGTACCTTTCTTGCTGCCTTGGGATTTGTGCAGAAATTAAATAGCAGCTTTTGGGGTCTGTTTTGTGTCTTCATCATTGGCGCCTTCATCATAGGAATAGTTTGCATCAGTTTTCATGCATTTTGGGTGAGTGATGAGAGTTGTGTGAGCATTTCATTGAATCACTGTATTGCTGATTAACAGTTTTCAGTCCATACTCTGTCATAACAGCGTGCATAAAATACATCTTTTGAGTTGGGTTTGGAAGGGGAGACATTGAGAATATTTAAGGATAGCATTACACATTGTTGCAGCATTGAAGACTCTCTTATTTGTGCTTAACAGATAAATTTCTGATATTGTAAGCTGGACAGTAGTACTGTCAGCATCTTTCTTATTTTTTGTTAACCTCATGTTTGTAACTGCCCACTGAATAAGTGGAAGAGGCTGGCTTGCCGCCTATTTACTGCTTTTGCATTGTAATTTCTTAAGTCTCCGCCATATAGTCGCCTCTTATCCATCATGGATTGAGTAGCACATACTTGGTGTTGAGTTGTTTTTCAGTATTGCAATAGATAGGGATCCTCTGACCGTATGCTCGTCGTTCGCCGACGCATCTCTTGGTTAGAGTTCTTGTTTCCGCATTTCCTTTAAGATCCTCTGACCAATGCTCACACCTTGCCCACATTGGGATCCTGGTGTACATTCTGGTTAGAGTTACTTTCAACATCGTTTGGGTTTATGAGCTAACCTTAACGGGTGCTTGTCATTGTAACTTGCAATTGTGAAAATCGAAAAAATTTGGCTCGGTATATTTCAAAGATGTTGTCCTTGATGAAGAAGCTTACTTGGCAAAGCTCCATAAAAATTCCTTCGAGGTGGTTGCAGCCACTAAAGCAGAGTATGTTGCTACCAAGACTTTAAGAGCATCAATCAATAATGATTCATTGCTTGAAGATATTGTTGACAAGCCTTCTATTCAAGAATTATGCAGTGAAAAAAGAAGGGAGGAAGCTGATTTTGAAAATCATGACAATGAAAACAAATCAGAAAAATTGATGTTTGATGAGCATAGTCTATTTACTGATTGGGATCAGGGGCCTAAAAAGCTGCAAAATTTGAAGGATAATTTATTGGTTTCAGAAGAGAAAATTGTTAAGGTGTTATCAAGATTTGATAGCACACACCATTTCATTGAAGAAATCTATTGGAAGTTTCAGTCTGAAGAGAGACATAATGGAGTTAAAGATGGAGACACTCTTCCCAAGATGCAAATCATCAAAGGGAGACATAATGGAGTTAAGGATGATGCAAATCATCAAAGGGGCATTGGAATCCATAAAGTTAGATTATTTGCACTTGCTCACAGATAGAGATAATGCTATTAAGTTTGCAGAAGAGACCTATGATGCCTACCAAGAGAAGGAGAAAGAGGTTGATAGTCTTTGCCTTGATCTTACCTTAGCTCATCACTCTTCTTACAAAACAGAAAATCAATCATCTATGGCAGCCACACTTATGGAACAAGAAGCTAATACAAGGCTAATGGAGATCAAACAAATAGTTGAAGGAATAAATGAACTCCATAATGTTGAAACAATGCATAATGCCAAAGAGATTCAATATGTTGATAGTGATTGGAAGGTAAATCAAGAGTGTGAACTCTTGAGTTGGGAAGAGAATTTTCCTCAAGAAGGGATAGCTTGCAGCCATGAGCTAGATGTTATGACTGGTAATGTGTGTAATATTCATCACACTACATTCTATGGATCAACAACTAATGATGGGCATCTTCAAGTTGAAGAAGATGTGCATGAATTCTATGAAGACACCAGCGAAAGGGATGAAGGAAATATTGTTTCTATGATTGTGTACAACAATCCATCATCTTCACATGATTTGTTAAATTATGAGTTGATTGACAATTTCTATGTGGATGACATTGGTAAGAAGTTTTATGTTTTTGACATGCATAATTTTATAGTCAAGCATAAGATAATGTTGGTGGATCCATTCTATATGTCAAGCAACACTCTCTTGGGATGGATAGTAAATGAGCATTTAATGGTGTTCAAACGTGAACTGGCTGGTTTTCACTCAGCATTAACCAATGGAAGAGTACCACCTATCTTAAGATGGTTGATGAGGTCAGGTCTTGGAGAGATGCATCAAATTGTAGGAGAACTTTCAGACTTGCCCCTTTGGTTTCTAGATTGTGCATTGTTCATGAGTGATTATTCTAAAATGCTGGTCATGAAAGGTTCAAACTTTGCATTAATGGTTGCAGTTGATTACATGGATTTGTGTGCTCGAGACTTTCACTATGGCTCTTGGAGATATGTTGGGAATTCTTCCCAATGTGTTGGAGATTATTTGCGGTCGGGAATTCATGCTTGGAATTCTCAACATGGCTTGATGGAGATTGTTGCAAGTAGAAAAAAAGATCTTTAGAGAGATAAGGATTCAATTCTCAGAATCTTTGATGTGGCCCCCATCTTTACCAATCATTTGATGATTCCTTTGGTTCATCTATTGGTGAATTGGAGAGATACTTCGAACAAAAGATGGCTTAATGATGGGATGGAGTCTCTTGAGGGGATGTTTCCAGCCTTGGGTAGGAACAATTGTGATATTATGGACGCTGATTTCCAGTGTCAAAATAGTTGTTCTACTCTTTGTATGCTGATTTTCCTAAAATCAGACTTTAATTGGTTTACTTCAGATTTCATGGGCAGCTGGTATACTTATTTTTTCTCTTCACAATCTCTTACCAATGATGGTTTTTGGTCCCAAAGGTGGGAAATGTTGTTTCATAGTGATTTGGATCAGATTTGGATGGTGTTTAAGTTCCTTTCCAAAGGTTTTCTCTGTACAAATTCTTGCACTAGTGTTTGGGGCAGGGAACCTTTGCTTGTTTGGGTTCAACTTTTTTAGACTTTTGGGTAGAGATTGGTGGAAGTTTTCAGAAAACTTCTTGATTATGTCAAAGTTACTCAAAGGAGGCATTATTCTTCCTTGAGGAGTTTTGAGGATGCAGCTGCTATGACTTTGCAAAGAGTTGTTTTTCCCTTTGCAATTAGCTATAATGGAGACACACTTGCTATTGTGACTCAGTTTGTTACTTTGAGGAGTTATGTTGATGAGAATATTTTTGAGTTGCTTAAATTATTCTTCGTTCTCAAAATGGTGATTGACATTGACATTGCAGATGGTAATTCCTCAAAGTTTATTGGGCATGAGACGTTGCTAGATTTTGAATCAAACCCTTCTGTGTTGTTCAGCTTGAATTTCAGGCATGCTATCACTTTGAGGTTGCAGGGATGGTTTGTGCAGTTATGGTGCAGCGATTTCATTTTTATGATCAGAATGGAGCGGCATCAACATGGTGGAACTTTTCAGAGATGGACTTGGGACCCTGGGATCCTATTTGTTTTGATGGGATTAGTTGGAGTGTTGTGGCATTGCTTGAGGACAAGCAATTTTGGGAAGGGCGGACTATAATGTCCCCATTTTGGCCATTAGCTCTTCATTTGGTTTTAGCCTATTTCCAGAAATTCATAGGCTTGTCTGAGGTAAAATCAAGGTTTCCTTCTTCGGAGGTTCTATGGCATTTCAGGGAGTTTACTATTTATAGTAAATTTTATTTTTGGCAGTATGCAGTTTTCAGTCTTCAGGTCTTCATTTTTAGTTGGAGCAATTAAATGAGTTCAAGTTTTGGCTTCTGAAAACTTTATATTGGTGAATTTCGTAAATAAAGGCATTAATGTTATAATTTGCAGTTGACCCCTTGGCCTAGGGAAATAACTTTATGTTGTTCTTAAAAGGTGGACTTGAAGGGGGACGCCTTCATAAGAATTAAATATTAATAAAGTCTTTAATGCCTTGAGGAAAACTGGACGCCATTTTAATGAGGAGTTAATATTTTTTTAAAGTTTAATGTTGCTTGAAGTGGGACGCCATCTTGAGTAATTAAAAGATATTTGGAAATTTGAAGAATCCTTTGTGTCTTTTGGCGTGCCTTGGAAGGAATTCGAAGAGACATCTCCTTTTCTATAAAAGAGAAGTCTGGCTCTAGCATTTGGCATCCATGAATTTATGCTAAAGTTATTCTGTCAAAATGACAATTGATAGTTTGCTTCGAGGAAAGCTTACCTCCCAGCCTCTCACCAATTTTGTGTTTGAAATACAACACCTAGTTGGATATTTGTTGCTTCTCAAATCAGACTAGCAGATTGAGCTCAACAGATGAAGATTTTTGATGAAATTTCCAGTTTTGAAGTTGCTGATACAGTCACAGCTGAAGGTGGTTTTTGCATACAGCTTTTGGAGTGAATTTAATTTGCTTGTGGATACTTTTCCAATCCATTCCTACACCCAAGGCGACCATCTTTGGAGATTTTCAGATTTTAATTTTGAGTTTTTGATTTTTAATGTCAAAATCGCCCCTCAAGGAGGGCCACACCATTCTTGAAGTATTGGAATTCGTGCTTGAATGATATGCTGAGTTTTGGTGCTGTTTTGTGATCTGTTTTTGGGCGCCTACCGCCTATAAGGCTTCTACAAAAGACATCACTCAATTCGGAGGTAATTTGGTAAAGTTATGAGCATTTAATTGGTTTCACGGTTGTTGGTTATTCATTTCCAGAATTGTTATTTTACATCAAACTTGTTTAAGTTTGAATCTCCAATCCTTTCTTCATCATTTATTGTTGATGTCTAACATGGAATCATCCAGTATCATGGTACATTGAATCTATTGTAACTTTCATATATTTTGCAGCTCTGTTTCCATATTGTAAGACTGTAAACAGTAGTACTGTTCCAGTCCTTTATTGCTGTAATTTTTTCTTTAATTTCACATTAGTACCCCTGGATGGTTTACCGCCAGTGTGGATAATTGAATTTGTATCACTCTTGTACCCACTCTCAAGTGGTGAATTCCCACTCTTAAGTGGATGCCCGCCGTAGTGGAAGAATTAATTAGTATGAATTCCTATGGCTGGTTATCTGCCTAATTGTTTCAATTTTAATTAATAACTCCGTCATATGTTAGCACCTCGCCCTCACTGGGATCTTGAGTGCACATTCTTGACGTTGAGTTTGTTTCAGTTCAGTTGCATTCCTTTTTGTATCAAGTTGAAGCATAGGGATCCTCTAACCATATGCCCGCCCCTCTTCCTTAAGTGCTTTTAGGGCGCATTCTTGGCTAGAGTTGTTTTGTTAGAGGTTTTGATTGGAGCTAACGCTAATCAAGTTGGCCAAGTGCTATTTGTAAGCAGTAATCAACTAAAAATTGTTACATATTTAACCAACATTTAATAAAGTCGCCAACCTACACCCATTCTCTTGATCAAAAGTATCCAAAGACGCTTAAGATTATAGATAGTTCGTATACCAACCCGCTGCTGTTCCTTCAAGGCGTAATAGTCTCAGCTTGTTTGATGTGTTAAGCCGGTATTTCAAGGGGACTTACACAATTGTTCAATAACCCATTGTTGCATTAATAGATTATGCTTCATCGTTCAATGATTTGGCGATAAGCACTCTAGTTTCCTAACACTAACCGGAAAGTACTGAATTTAAATGAGTGTAGGGCCTAAGAAGTTTATGTTCTATCTAAGGACGGGACGTGGGATCAATCTCGACAGACTTCGACCAGACTCTGCTCTGCCTCACATTGGACAGCTTACACAAAGTCGGTGCAATCTTCAAGGGAGTGACAAGAGGTTGTCAAACTATAACTCAACATGTAAGTACCATCAGAACGACGCATACAAACACATGAATCACAATCGAAGTTAAGTTTGTAACGTTTTTCAGTTGACCACACAAGGCAAACTTGCCATCAGCAAGCCGCTAGTGGTATGGATAAAAATGAAGTTGCCTCGATTAACACCACAAATCCACAGCTAACATCTACTTGCATGAAAATGAAAACTACTCTATATTAAGTTACTTCTTGATTCTATGTGAATTGGAAGGACGAAGAAGCCTCGCTAGCTACTCATAACAAAGAGGAGATCACCATCAATGAAAAACTCTTTTATTATGAAAGTGTTCACAACTTCTTACAAAGTATTCAAATGGAAGACTTTCCTTCCTTTTCAAACTATACTATGCTAAGCTATCAACTACACTATCAATCTCTCTGCTCTAGTCTCTAGTCTGATCTCTAAGCTCTACTTCCACTAGAGTACAAATGAGGGGGGATGCCCCTTTATATAGCTGGCCAAGTCCAATGGACGGCTCAGATTACAATCGGCTGGATGGCCCAAATTGTGCCACCTCAGCCCTAAACAAGATTCACCCTAAAAACCGCCACGAAGAAGAGGGGTAATAAATGAGCAATTAATGGCCACCATCTTCTAGAAGATTCTTGTTTTGAAACGCGTTCACGCTGTTCTTGTTCTTCTTCTCAACTACAAATTTGATGAGTCTAGTCGCCACTGTTTCAATTTCTTAGACTGGTATGGCAGGCACGTTCTCAATCTTGAAACTTCAAGGCTGTAACTTTTAAACTTGTTTGCATTTTGAGTTGTATGAAGCACGCTGGAGAACATCTTTTGGGTCATCGAAGGACCTCACACTTGAGAGTAATTCCTCTATTTTGTTCTTCAATCTGTCATGTTGTCGGTCTTCAACGCCTAGGCCTTCATCTTTCCTCTATCCTGGACTTAAAAGATTTTCTTGTCTTGAACTGAAACATTTCTTCTTTGTCACTAAGTCTCAACACTTAGCCATTTCTCGCAACTTTTCTTCATTTCCCCAAGACATCATGCCTTGGCCTCGGTGTTCGCCCTTTAAAATCATCTTTTGAGAGTGTTAACTTCAACTACATCTTTTTCACTTTTCCAACTGAGGCGCTCACTCTGACATTTCATCCAACTCTGACTCGAGCAAAATGTTTTCATCAGGATTTTGATCAAAAATTATCTAGGCACCCAACTTCAAATTCATCCGCCAAGGCATTTTATCTTCAAAAACACATTTTACTCCTTTTTCCTTAGAAAAGTTTTAAATT
This sequence comes from Sequoia sempervirens, assembly GCA_007258455.2. Lineage (NCBI taxonomy): Eukaryota > Viridiplantae > Streptophyta > Pinopsida > Cupressales > Cupressaceae > Sequoia > Sequoia sempervirens. Next base: position 5,373 of record VDFB02151761.1, on the reverse strand, counting down.
TTCCTTAGGAAAATTTCATAATTCAAGTGTCGATCAAAATTTCCATCTTGAAAGCCTTGGCGAAGTGCAGAAGACTTTAAAATCCACTCCTTGTCGAAGATCTTCAATACCCAGAAGAAAATTCCCTTCAGAACGCATTGAATCCATGGGTCTACAAACGAAGGGGGTCATTTAATTTTTTGATTTTTTTTAAACCTTAGAAAAATATTTTTCCATCAAATTTATTTCCATTCTTCATCTTTGGGTGAATTTTCCTTGCTCGGCCTTGAAATTTTTTTATCATCCTCGTGAAGCTAGAGTATTCTTGACATATCCACTATAATGTCCCCGTTTTTAGCACTTCACTTTTCCATGATTGATAGCCTATTCCCAATGTTATTGGCTGTTAAATGCACTAGGGTTTCATAATGGATGGGGTCTCTGAAGATCTGTGGTTTCGCTTTGTTGAGTTTCATGCTTGATTCTGACTCTTCCTGGTTTTCTCAGAGAGCTTTTATGCAGGTGGTATGACTTATAACTCCGTCAAGTAATCCTTTCCCAAACTTACTATTTTTGTGTAAGTTATGACTAATTCACATTTGGAGTTTGGGATTTTGGATCATGGATTGCTTTCTAGTTTCATAGGTTTGGTAAGTCGTGATGCATTGCATTCTGAGCAACTTCTTGAATTTACTATTTTTAGTAAATTCTATTTTTAGCAGTGGTCCAGTCAGCATCAGCTCAGTAGGCTCTCCTCTTCTGGCAGTTCAGTTGGTAATATCGTTTTGGCCCTTTGATGCATTTTCTGGAGAGATAAGTATTTTAATTAAAATAATCTTATATTATAATATTATAACCCCTTGGCCTAGCTTCATGACTTTAAGTTGTTCTGAAAAGGGGGACCTCATGGGTGGACGCATCATCAAGGAAAGTTTTAATATTTCTAAAGTCAAATATTGCTCTTGGAGGTGGGACGCCAACTTTTGGAGAGAAGTTAATTTTAAATTAAAAGAAAATTGCCTTTATGAAAAAGGACGCCATCTTGAAGGGAGACTTGGTCAAGTCAAAACCCTAAAAGCATCTTGGGAAGTGGGGCGCACCTTCTGGAAGCTTCTAGAGGTGTCTTCTCAAAATTATAAAAGGGAGCCTTGGGTCTTCATTTCAGCATCTCATATTTTCAGTAAAGTTATGCTGCCGAATCGGTGACAGAATTGCTTCGAGGAAAGCATACCTCCTAGCTTGGCTCATCTTCTTGCTTGAAAGACAACAACTAGTTGAGAGGTAGATTGTAGTGAGTTATTTTGCATTGTATTCGAGTTTCTTAGCATATTAGTTCTGTTATCTTGCATTTTAGTCATATTTTGGAGTTGCTGATAAGCATGGCTGTTTGTAGTTTTCACTCATATATTGAAAAATAAAAATATCTTTGTTCTGGGTAATGCACATTTCATCTTCTTTAGATTGGGCGCCCCTTTGTGCCAATTTGCAGATTTTAATATTGAGAGCTTGAATTTATAAAGAAAATCGCCCCTATTTGCTAGGCAGGCCCTCTGTGGAGTGTATTGGGAAGCGTGTTAAATAATGGTGGGGGTTTGGGTGTAGTTTTTTGTTTGTAACTTGGTCGCCCTTGTTCTAGGAGTCATTTGCATTTGGTTTGGGGTCATTTGGTGGAGTATTGAGGGAGTAGTGAGTAGTTTAATGAATTTCTGTGTTGCTGTTTTAGCTTTTCTGGAGCAGGTCTGTCACAAATCAGAACATTGAAATTGGTCTTTGAGTGGATATTTTGGTCTTGGAGCAGTTGTTAAGTAAGGGAGAGTCTTCTATTTTGTTGCAGCACTTTGCAGCTCTAATCTTGTGCTCTTGGCAAACATTCTTCAATATATTCTAAGCTGAACAGTAGTACTGTCAACATCTTTCTTATTCTTGCTAATCTCATACTTGTATTGCCCACTGAACAAGTGGAAGAGGCTGGCTTGCCACCTATTTACTTTGTGTTGCAATACAGTTTAATGTCTTCGCCATATGGTTGCCTCATCTCCAACCTGGATTGAGTAGCACATATTTGGTGTTGAGTTCCTTTCAGCAATATTAGTGATAGGGATCCTCTGACCATATGATCGTCCACCTTGGACACATTCTTGGTTAGAGTTCTTTATTCAGCTTTGCTTTGAGATCCTCTGACCATATGCTCGTCGTCATCAGGCGCATTCTTGGTTAGAGTTGAATTCCGCATCGTTTTGGTTTAAGTGCTAACCCTAACGGATGTGTGTTGCATTGTATCTGTTATTGAAAAAATTGAAAAAATTGGTTCGGTTCTTTACATCCACAGCCAATTTTATTCATGCCTTAGCAAATTTTATCATCACCTCAAACTCAGGCGTATTCCTCTAGAGGTGAAATTTCAACACTTAGAAAAATTTTAACATTTTTCATGAGCATGGGCGCATATTGGGGATCTAGAAGGAATTTTGAACACTTAGCAATGTATTCATCACCACCTCTTTCCAAGGGCGCATATGACCCTTTAGCTTCAGATTTCGAATGCTTTAGATTATTTCCAAGGCCTCCACAAATCAAGGGCGCATTTAGGACCTCCTCCTTCGATTTCTCCAACACTTAGAAAATTTTCTAAGTCATCTCCTTGTTGGGCGCACTTACTTGGTCAAGCTTTCAATTTCGTTGCCTTAGAAACATTTCAAAGCTCCCTCCTCTAGCAAGGCGCATATCATACCTTGAGCTTCCAATTTTGAATACTTAGAAAATTTCCTGGAGCCTCTCATGAGTCAAGGCGCATTTGGGTGTTGCTGCTTTCAATTTGCACGACTTAGAATATTTTCCATCCTCTTCTCATGACCTTGGGCGCATTTGGGGTGGGCAACTTCTAGTTTGAGAGGTGTTGTCCCTCATTTTTGACTTGTTAAAAATTGGGATAACCTATCAAAATTTTGATAGAATTTGAAGATTTTCTCTTCGAAGGCACGTTTTACGAGGTGCAAAGGTTAGAAAATTTCAGTTTTGGGTCTATAGTCCTTTTGGCTAACATTTTTCACTCACTCTTGTCCGTTTTCGTGAAATTTTGAGTCATTTTTAGTGTGTTTTTGGTCAATTTCAGTTTTTTTAGGCAATTCAGCAGAATAGGGAAATTTAAGCCTAAGAGCAAAATTGCTGAATGTCCAAAAAATCCCGACTGCCTTATGCAAAATTGCTAAAACTTCCAAAAGTTCCAAAATTGCTAAAACTTCCAAAAGTTCCGATTTTGCTTAAGTTGTTTAAAAATACCTATTTTTATTAAAATGAAATTGTCAAATGAGCTAAAAGGTCCGATTTCTTCTATTTGACAAAATGTAAAATTGCAATGAGTCTCTAAAAACCCGAAATGCAAGTAAAGGGCATTTTTGAAGTTTTACAAGTTATTTTTCACTTGCAAAGACTTCTAAAAACCCCGATTTTCATGAAGTTGCTTGCAATCACTTCTCAAAAGCCCGATTTTATTAAAAGGCACTTGTAATGACTCCAAAAAGCTCCGATTTCATGAAAATCAACTTGTAAAGTGCCTTGAAAAACCTGATTTCTCTTGTTGCAGGCTTGTTCCTCTTTATTTTTTGTTGTTTATCCTCATTTTGATGTCTTGAATCTCTGGTTTTTGGGACGCCATTGTGTAAATCTGAGTTTGCATATGATAAAAATGCTTTAAAGAAAAAAAAACGTGTTTTCTTCCTTGCTGAAAACACCTTTCATTTCATTCGCCCTCCATTAAAACGTTTTCTTTTTTTCATTCATTTCTCCATCTCATATGCAAAACGTGTTTTCCATTTGTCTTTCAAATGCCTTTCATTTCATTTCAAAATGTCATTTATTTCATAATAAAAACGTCTATGGCTGAAAAACGTTTTTCTCTCTTTCATTTTCAGCATTCATTTCATTTATTTTTTTTTAAATGATATTCTCACTTTATCCACCATACATCTGCTTTTACAATTCAAAACGCATTTCATAGCTTCATTCATTCGAATGCCATTTTATAAGAAATGTATTTCTTGACTGAAAAACGTGTTTCTTATTTTCAGTTATCTTTCATTCGCCATACATTTTCATTCGCCCTTCATTCATTCCATTCCATTTGACTTTCATCTCATTTCATTTCACATTCACATTTCATTCCATCTCATTACCATTCTCTTGAAAGGAAGAAAAGAATAAAAATGCCCTAGAAAGCAAATCGGGATTTTTCCAATCAATTGCAAGTAGGGCATTTTTGTCTAAAATGCAACTACAAGTTAACACAAAGAAATAAACTTGCAATGGTTTCTTATTTCCCCCTACTTGCAATCAAGAAATTATTCTTTACAAGTTGGTATTCATTTGCTATGTCTCTTCAAAAACCCGAATTTCAAATGGCTTGTTGATAAGAAGTGGGAAAAGATTGGAAAACTGAGAGAAGACTCAACAAAATGGTCAAGTTTTGATACTTTTTGATTAGCGGTTAATGAAGATGAGCAGCACTGTATGTCAAGAAAGCAAACAGATGTCATTCTTAAACAGGTTGTAAAGTTTTTTTTTTAAAAAGGGAGTTACATCTACATCAGTTATGGATGCTCTCTATAGTGGCTACAAAGCTCTTGAATGTCAAAATGCAGAAGGAATTGATTCGTGAAGAGAAGAAACAGCAGCAGTCCTAAAGTGCAGATTTTCAGGAGTCTTAGAAGTAAAAGATAGATCACAGATATGTGCAAGGATAACACAAGAAAGCTAGACAGAGATCTATGAAGAGTGAAGAATAATTGAACAAGCTGAAGGACATTCATGCCAAAAGAAAATGATGATATTTCCAAGAGATCTTTAAAAAGGATATTCTTCATCAAAAGATCTTTTTACCTATGGAAATTAGTAACATGGAGATGCAGTCCTATACAGGTCTATTGAGATAAGACAGTGAATCAAGACATCTTAGAATTGTGAAAAGAAAAAGACAGTTGATTAAAGAGCAGTTTGTAGCAACATGATGACTTCATCGATAGAGGATGACATATAATTTACTTCTATTATGTTTTATGTATTTTGTTTTGACAAGTTACATGTGAAAGCAAAAAATTGTAATTGCAAGTGTTTCTTTCACTTGCATTTTTGTAAAATGTAATTACATGTAATCAAATTACAATAAGATTGTAATTTTGAATAAGTCAATTGCAATTAGTTATCGGTTGAGAGAATTTCTCAAGTTAGTTGAGATCCTCCCACCTTTCTCTCCAGACCTCCCTCCTATAAATACTTGAGAGGGTCTATTGTAATAGGGTATCTTTTGGCAATGCAACAAAATTCTGCCAATTTGTGTATGCATTCTAAAACTTTGAGTTTAGATGTAAATCAGATTGCAATCAATAAAGAAAACAAATT